>JAQGBH010000555.1:0-47920 GCA_034698265.1 Sminthurinus aureus
TCCACTAGTTTGAAAATTTTCCCGCTAGAGGGCGCTGACTAGTTACAAATTTTCCCGCTAGGTGGCGCTAGTTTTGTAGTCTCACATTACCCCAATGTGCACACCCAGCCGTATCGGAGGAAAACAATACTCAGCTTCGCTTCCTAAAAACAGCACTTTCAAGTCATATTCAGTTTTATTTCGAGTTTCCAAGTGGAGTTTGGAGCTTTCCTACCGAATACCGAAATTCATCCATTCATTCACATACAAAAATGGAAATACATACTAAAAACACATAGCAAATCAGAATACCAACTAATACCCAACCAGAGACAAAAGTCATACCATAAATAAATACCAAACGATTTTCCTTTTCCCTCCATCTTATTTCGTTTTTCCTTTTCAACTGGTCTGTACAAGAGTCTGTATAACAACAAGTCTGTACTCAGTGTTCAGTGTTCAGTGTTCAGCAGTCTGGAGAAAAAAGGTGACGCCTTGAACGTGTTTTGTCTTAACTTTTTTCTTTTCTCTGGGATATAATAAAAACTTTTTACTTTCCTCTAAAGTGTAAAAGATGTATAACTTATCAAAGGAATAAGAAATATTATTTCTAGATAGTTATGTGTAATGCGTAATATTTCATGTCTACACCTTTTTTTGAATAGTTTTGGGATTTTGGAATTTGGACGTATATTTTTTTGGCATAGACTTTATACTGTATACTGGATAATGTACAGCGTCTATTGTATATATTATATAGTGTATCTTGTATCTTGTATATCCTACAGTAGACCGTAGACATCTCGTTGTCAGTAAGTAGTAAGTATTGTAGATTGAAGTTTGTAGTATACATAATAATACATAATACATGGTGATAATAATATTTTTGAGCTGAGTGCTAAAGAGTAAAGAGTATTTCAAAGGAGAAAAAACAGTGGAATTCTGTTTTCTGTAGTCTGTAGACAAAGAAACACGGAAATGGATGACCTACACAGCTAATTATGTATATTCATTCAAGCCCAAATGAGATACCATGCTCATTTCAACTTTTCTCTCTTCCTCACGCCTCACGCACCCTCTCACTCGAATTGATGTTTTCCATTTTATTCTCTCCGTTCTCTCATTTTCATTTTCATTTTCATTGTCTTTGTCACTTTATTACAATGATATCCGTATTTGAGCATTTAAATTTTTTTATACGGAGAATGGAGATTCCTTTCCCTAGCCTTTTTCATCATCATCTTGCCGCCATTCTCTAAAGAGAGTTATATTCATATTCATATTTATATTCTTATTCATGTTCGTGTTCTAATATCCGTACATAATAGCCGTGTGTACACGGTGGATGATTTTTTGCCTTTCTAGATTCTAGATTTTAGAGCTCTTGGTTGGTTGGCTTTCTCTTGTACACTGCACTAAAGACAAAAAATATTGAAGGAGACGGAGAAAGAGTCTAAGATTCAGACTGAAATGGAGATTGGAACTAAAATTGTGTTTTGTGTACGGGACAAAAAACCCGTATGGAATACATAAAAGCTTAAAGACGAACACAAGGGAAAAAATTTCTAGTCCGTATTCTGTATTCTATATTCTGTATATTGTATACATTTTACGTCGTACAATATACTGTGCACTGCTATGTCTTCTGTGAAGTGTTTAGCTTGTAGTTTGCAGTATATAGTGTGTAAAGCTGGATTTTTATCTGAATATTTTTCTCCGACAATCGTCACCGTGAGAGGCGTTAACATGTCGCAAGTCGCAACAGAAATTTCAAACGTGTCAAAGATCAGATTGTAAAAAAGGCTCTAGAGATGAAAATACTAGTTTAATGTGCTACATTGCTACATGTATGGTCCATACAGTATGGAGAATGTACAATCTATAATGTACAGTTTACATTGTATGTTCCATGTTCTCCCTATACGCCGAGGCAGTTTCTGACGATAGTCAATTTTGTTGTCTGTACTGCTATTTTGTTATTTGTTGGCTAATACATGGGAAGAATACGTTGCACAGTGTGTATTTTAATGTTCCATGTTCCGCGTATGAGTCGGCAAGAGAAATATTTGTATTTACATTTGAATTTGAATTCCAATTCGAGAAATCTCTACTCTCTCCTCTCTTCTATATTCTATGTTCTGTGTAGACATAAACTGTTTTTTCATGTACATGTTTATTCTCTTAATATTTTTGAGATGAGTTGTACTACTGTTTCAAGTCAAGCCTGTTTCTTTTCTCTAGTTTCTATGCTTTGGGGCATCATAACATGTAATATGGAATACTGAATATCCACTATCTAGGAATAACGAATAACAGAGTGAGAGATATGAGCAAAAAACAGAATTTCCCTTTTTCAGCACCAACAATAACAAGCAGTAAACAAGAAACAAGAAAAAAAACGAGAGCAAAATAGTAGAAATATTTTAACTTTATGATTCTTTAGTGCACTATCAGCTACAAACTACAAATGGGCAGAACGAGAAATGAGCAAATATGCTTGTTCAACAACGTATTAAATGTAAAATGTACAAAGTATAAAGTACAAAGTAGAATATTATAAACTAGACAAACACAAAGTCACTGATAATGTTTCCTAGAAGAAGAAATAATAAAAGAGTTTTTACTGAGCATATCTAATATCTAATATCCATCCTCTGTAGATTAAATACACGCAGAGACAGAGAGAAAGAGAGAGAGATTCGCAGTTTCATTCATTTTCGGTACTTTTCATTGTATTGTACAATGTACAATGTACAAGTTTACATCTAGTTTTTACTCCCAATGGAACAAAAATGATGGATCCTATTCAAAATACAAATACAAATACAAAATATAAAATAAATTTATGCCACACTAACCATCATTTTTCATGGGATAACATTAACGTACATAGACGTTAGACATTATTGTCATGGTCTCTAAATGAACTGTAGAAATGAAATTCTTCTATGAATAATGATTGTACATGAATCCAAAAGTTCCATCTCTTGCATCTTGAATCTTGACTCTGGACAAGAGACAAGAGACTCTTGAGCAGGAAAGTATCAAGAGTGAAAGAGTGTATGAAAAGAGAGAGAGAGAGAGAGAGCGGGTGAGAGCGGGAGAAAATTTGTCTCTTTGTTTTTTCCCTCCACAACTGCGCTGCTTACAATTATGTATATCTTTTTGTTTAAATGTTTCCACGAGAATGGGAATCAGAACCAGAATCAGAATAAGAATACAAAGAAGAAAGGAGGAAAATATTCGTTGCGTGTATTTGTTTCTTGTCTACTCCTTACAAGAATAGAGAGTAAAGAGTAAAAAGTAACAGAGTGTTTCTTTCTTTCTTTCCTCCTTTCTTTATTAAGCTACATCCTCTCTCTTGTGCTTATTACTGTACCGTGAAAAAGTGGAGACTGTACTGTACACTATCTGCTCCGCACTTTGTACTTTGTACTTTGTAGGGATGCATTATAATTTTTTCCCTCGTATTCTTATCCTCTCCCGTTCAACCAACAACAACAACCAACAAGAAGAAGAAGAAGAAGCAACTACATTACATATTACATGTGCTCTTTCTTTAGCTGATACACTTTCCACATATCCATCCATAACAAACACTAGAGGAATTTTGCTTGATAAAGGAATGCAGGTTTTTTTGTTTAGTATCTTTTTTTACTTTTTATTCTCCAAAGAATATGTGAGTAGTCCATCTAATAGCTTTGCTTTGTTTCTTCTTCCTTTTCCTTTTTTTGTCTTGAGTAGACACTAGACACTAGAAACTAGACACTTTCACAATGTATTTTTTACGTATGTCTTTTCCTTCTGCTGTTTGTTTTTGGTGTTGGAAGTTTGGAAAAAAGGAACGAGTCATCTGAGAGTTGAGAGTTGGACAAATTTATACTCGAGTCTCGAGACTCGAGACGCTTTCTTTAAAAATATTTGCTCATTCTGTTGCTTTCTCCTTTTATGTTTTCCGCTACATCCTTTCATTCATACCGGTTAAGAGGTGGAGAGAAGGGCGTGAAAATGGTCTTGAGTCTTGAATCTTGAGAGTCTGCCATGCCACCATCACCATCACCACACAGCACACAGAACAGACAGAAAGAACATTTCCACTTGTTCCACAATCTGAAGGAGCTGTAGTTGGAGTCGGAGCCAGAACCGGATTCCCAGATCACACATGTATAAAGTTGAACGTTCCAATTAAGATGTCACAGATGAAGAGAAGATTACACTCAAAACTCAAAGCTCAAAACTCAAACACACCCTTAAACACATACACTCGTAACTCGCAACAGCATAACAGACAATAGACATCACATGTTGTCCGAATTTCGAATCTCTGAGCTCTCAAGGAACATGTACTATATGACCAATTTTCAACGAGGAAATACTCTTGAACTTTTGAAAAGTACGGGTATGAAGAATGAAGAAACCGAAATCCAACGTCGAATATTAATTTTGAAGAATGAGGAAGACCAAGTTGAATTCAGAGAGAGTGAGAGAAAGCGAGAGAGATGTAATTTTCGTTCCTTTTGTATAGGTCTGGCTGACTACTGACTACTGGACTCTGGATGAGTAAAATGTTCATTGTTCATCAATTTTTTAATAACAGTTGTAAAGTAAGGAGAAATGTTGATAGTTGGTGGTTCATGCGTCATATTTTATATTTCATAGTTGACGCACGTGTTCACTGTTCACTGTTCAGTGTTTAGTGTTCAATGTTCAATGTTCTTGAAATATATCTATTATCTATTCAAAATTCAAAGTGGACAGAATTCAGGATATTCACTAGAGAGAACGGGTGCTTCTTTTGATATTTTTTCATCTTCAAAAGTGACGGTTTTTGGTCGAGATCGTGGGAGAGTGGCTGAAGAGCGATGACTGTTATAACCTCCAGTTGCCATCTCCACAATGTTGGGTTGTGGCGAAAATTCCGTAACCATGGATTTAGGAACAAAATATTCTTCTACCTGGAATTAATGAATTTGTCAGAGAAAAAATCATTAGTTATTAATTTTACTCACTCTTCCAACATCCAACTCCCAAATTCCAACCACCATCAACTACTCCTACTCCTACTCTAAGTGCACTTCAACCAACGAACCAACGAACCAGCCAGCCAACCGCACTCATTGTCATTGTTTTATTCATTCACCTACATCTCCTTTTCTCCAACTCCGTTTTCCCCTCTCTCTCTCTGTCTCTCAACATGTACAATGTAGAATGTACATTGTACATTGTACAGTGTAAAGTCCTCATACATGGAATTTAGAGAAAGAGAACACCTTCTCGCTTTGAAATCCTAATTCGTGGAAAATGTCCTAACCTAATAAAGGATATAGAATATACGCATAGGCCCACGTAGATACTAAATTCTAGATACTAGATTCTAGATACACGTCTTCATTTTACATTATACATGCGAGAAAGCTCAAAGACAAAGGACGGAGAGGAGAGAGAAACAGAGACACGAAGGGAAAACAAACAACAGAGCGGGCGGAAAATCAATGTGATGATGACACATCGTAAATTACTCAATGATTTAATTTAAAAATTAATTTTAGGAAGAAAGTCATTAAAAAGCAAAGGAAATATTCAGTTAATAAATCATCCTGTATAGAGCTTGGAGTTTGGAGGTTTGGAGTTTTGAGCTTGGAGTTGGAGTATAGAATACAATGGAGATATTATGTATTACATGATTTTATATCTAGAATCTAGAATCTAGAATCTAGAAAAACGAGTTTAATTCTCTTTATTACACATGTACTATCCAACTTGGCCTGGAAACGTGGAAAGTGGAGAGTAGAAAGTGGAAAGGATGAAAAAGGACTGAGGAAAGAAGGCATAAAATGTATCCATGCAGAAAAACATAAACAATGTAATAGAATGTAGTACAAAGTACAAATGTACTGTAGAGTGTAGAGCGTAGAGTATAGAGTATAGAGAGTAGAATGTAGAGTGTAGGATGTAATTGATACTAGTCCGTTATTACTATTATTATTATTACGCTGACTATGACTATTATTACTATTATTATCATGTTTTGTTCTAATGAGGACTTACTAAATTAGGGTGTGTATTTTCCAGAGACGAGATATGATGGAGGCCTCCTTGGTTTTCTTGGGAATGATTTTCCTTGCTGTTGCTGTTGTTCTCCTTGTTGTTGCTATTGGCTTGTAGTCAGGAAATGGGACGATGATAGTGCCGACCACCACGTTCATTTCGTCCTCTAATTATCTCTTCTTGTACCAAGTTAAAAACGGTGGAAATTAATGCCATGCCGAGAAGGATATACACTGAAGATACAATTAAGGATATCTGCAAGATAAGAAACAAATATAACAAATATACGCTACGATAAACTCTCTACTCTCTGCATCAAATATCAAATATCAAATTATCAAAATAAATAAATATACAACTGTACAATGTACATAAAGTACTACTCTTATATTATTCTATATGCTATATTCTGTACTAAATGATATAAGGTTGGAGTTATAACACAACAACTGTGCAATGTACAATGTACAACAACAAGTGCTACTACTACTAATGCTACTGCTGTAGTTTGTAGGTTGTAGGTTGTACTTTGTACTTTGTATAGTTTCTCCCTAGAGAATACACATTCTTCCATCCCCTATCCTTTGGATTTATATTCCGATTTCGTCGCTTTCTCATAATCCATAACTTGTAGATATTAGATATGTATCCGTAAAATCCCATCTGAACTCTTGAGATTCTTCACACTTACTCCACATACTTTTGATCCTACTCCAGAAGTCTAGACTCTAGACTCTAGACATTCTATCTCTTGTGTTACATTGTATTTTATTTTGTATATTGTATATTTTTATATTTTGTTGGTTATTTGTCTTTCCACTTACGTGCTTGGAATTCGGATCCAACATTCCACCAAAACCGATCTGTAATAATAAGAAAACAAGACACAAAAGTGAATGGAGACTCAAAATGAAAACTGGATGCTCAAGACTCTAGACTCAAGACTGCAGACTCGAGACTCAAGAGCAAAAGTAACAGTTAGAGTAAGAGTAAGAGTGAGCATTACACGTAGATAAATGTACATTACATGTGAAACATGTATCTTTGGATTTCGATGGCATTGCAGTGCAGTGTATAGTATGGACGTAAAACGTAATATGTATCACGTACCGTGGCCAAACTGGCAAAACAAAAGAAGACGGCATCGACGAATGACCAGCCTTCTAACCACCAAAATAATCCCGCACCACCACACAAGTAGAAAAAAACCAGTGTCAGAGACAACGGGATTGGGACGCGACATCCTCCACCTGTTTTCCTCTACATTTCCATCCAGAAGGGTACCAAAGTACAAAAGGAAGAGGGAAAAAAGAAAAAAAAGAACATTTGTGAGATCCAAGTCATTTCATTTATTACCTCATTTACCATTTAGTATATAGTCAAATAATCATTAGTTTAACTGCATGGACTTTGTCTACCAAACCAGACTAAACCAGACTAAACCAGACCAAACCGAATCCAGACTGGTTTAGAATTCAGAGTTTAGACTGGTTCAGAACAAAGCCATACAAACACTGGATCAGATCATATCAGACCAGACTAGATCAGACTAGACGATACGATGCAAAACCAGATCAAACAGACCACAATACAATACTTGGAGCCACATTGCACATTGTTCGTCAATCTAGAATCTAACATGTTCTGCAGTCCGTATTAAATGTATACAAAATTTTAAATGGAGGGAAAATACAGAATAGCAAATAGAGGATAGAGAGGTTAAGGAAGATTGAGGATGGAGGATGGAGGTTGTTTGGTTGGGTTGGATGGATGGATGGATGAGGGACAAGAGAAAGTGTAAGGAAGGAAAAGTGGGAAGTGGGAAAAGGAAGGATATGGCGAGTAAAGAGTAAAGTGTAAAGAGTGAAAACAGGGGAAAGTGATAAAGAGAAAGAGGGAGAGAGCAAAAGTCAACTAAGTGGGTGAAAGTAAAATAGATACAAAATACATAAACATAAACTCACCATAATCTTTGAGTAGATGGTTCGGATACATCTGGACATAAAGTCACCCACTGTATGTAAGTATATTAATGTTAAAGGTATCCCCACCGCGGCGTAAAATACCGTCAATATTCTTCCAAACATTGACTTTGGACTGAAAGTTCCATATCCTGTTCACAACAAACACAAGGAGACACACAAAGAGTCATATAGTCAGAGAACTTGAATGAAAAGAGACAGTGACAGAATGGTAGAATAATACAACTTCCTCTTGCCATCATAATAGAATATAACAGAATAGAACACACAACACAACACAACATAAAATAACATAACAATCCAGAACCCAGCATAACAGAATAAAATAGACCATAACACAATAGAATAGAATAACATGATAGAAAATGTCATGACTAGAAACTATGTAGAATATGTAATGTAATGTAGTAGAAAATAGGAAATAGAACCGTAAGGACACACTGTAAACATATGTACAGACGGGAGACAGCAGACAGAGAGACAACAGACAGACATATCTATAATCTCTAAACTCTAAACACTAAACACTAAACACTAAACACTGTACAATGTACAATGTACACTGTACATTATGCGACAACTAGTTGACTTGTTGAATTCCTGCATGCATGAAAGCATGCATATGCCTTTCCGTTCCATGGTTCCTCCGAATTCTAATATTCTAACTAAATGCATGCATATTCCATGGTATTGCATATTTCATTTTACTCTCGACTCTAGACTGTGGGATATTATGTAAAAAGTAAAAAGTTGTGTGAAAGTATTGTGTACTGTCTCCCGGCGTTTCCTTTCCCACACTCTTTTTCCTCCTACTACAATTCCATCCATCTCTTTCCTCTACTCTGTATTATGTACTCTAGAAAATTTGAATCCCACACCAACACCAACACCAACACCAGCATCAACTACAACTTAAACTTCTAGTCTTACTCTTATTTCAATTTCAAATGTGTTAAGAGTTTAGAATGTAGAGTTTAGAGTTTAGGCTTTAGACTTGTTACGAAATAATAACAACAAGTCGAAAATGTATGCACACAAGGAAAACGTATAGCTCTCAAGTTTCAAGTATTTTCATTGTGAAAACCTAACCAAATAGAAAACATAGCAGCAAATGCAAGGAACAAGGTAAGACTGTCTATCTGTCTTTCGTCTGTCTTCTATTTTATGTTACATCAGGCGTCTGTTATCTAGTGTCTAGTGTCTATATTCTGTATTCTATATTCTATATCTTTAGGTATAAAGTGTACCCATGTTTTTGTTTTTGTTTGTTTGAATTAGATGGAATTGAAATTGGAAAATTTAGAAACCGGAATCGAGAAACGAGAATCTGGAAACTAGAATCTAGAATCTAGAATCCAGAAACTTACCAATTGTAGTAATCAGACTGACGACATAAAGCAGAGCAGCTGGAAAGTTTCCGAAAGCATCTTCTTCTGGATCATAGTCTCGACCATGGTGGATTTCATCTTCCGCCGCTCGGATTATCAGCTGCTTCATTATATCATCTTGAAATTTCTGTAATTCTAATTCCGCCAACTGTGTCCAGTTGGATTCATAAAAAACGTTGAGTTCCATGGTCAAAGCCCTAGATACAGAAAAGAACAGAGACAGAAAAGATATAAAAATAATAAATATTACTCTTTAACGATTATGACTCAACTCAATTGGTCAATTGGCAAAAATGGAACAAGAACTAAAACTAAAACTAGAACCAGAACCAGAACCAGCACCAGAACTAGAAGGAAACCGCTACCGCAGTTTTTTTCTTTCTTTTTTTTTATTAAAAACTACTCTTTTACTCCAATGGCAATGTGAATGGTATCTCTGTTCTACTCTGTATTTTTTCATCTTATTTCTGCATTCTGAATTCAAAGTTGTAAAGTTTGCCGCAGAGCGCAGAATGGAGAAGGGAGAAAAGTAAAATATTATGTTTAATCATCAGTTTATGTGATGTTTACATTTATATTCATGGTAATGGTAGTGGTTATTTTGATGTGGATGTTTAGGTTTCTATTTATGCTTTTGTATCATGTATTTTGTATTTTGTATTTCATACTCACCACAAACGTTGGACCGTGGTATTCCTCAAAACTTCCAGTTCTCCGCGCCCAATACTCTCTTTGGCGATATGACGACTTCTTTGATAATGATTTTCGAGGAAGAAAAACGCAACAGCACCCAACAGGATGTAGACGATGATGGCCACACATATTGTACAAATGGACAAGCAACAACCTCGAGCTTCGCACATTGTTGTCGTAAGGACTCTCGTCTATTGTCTTTCATTTGTCATTCGTATCCAATTTCTCTATTCTCCAGTCTCTAGTCTGTATTTTAATCTAATAATGGTAACAGTATTATGATGGTAGACTGTGACTGTGAAAGGGAAAGTGAAAGGGAAAGTGAAGGTGGAAGAGAGAGAGGGACAGAGTAGAAATGAGCCGATTATAATGCTCTTTGTGATGTGGGGCTAATAACTAATAATATTCCTTGGAGCACTGAAAATAATAATAGTAATAATAATGGTCTAGAATCTAGAGTATAGAGTCTAGAGTCTAGAGGTTAGAAATACGAGGAGAAGGAGAAACCAAGTAAGTATTAAGTATGCTGAAGGTGACGATGATGAAAAGGTCGGCAGTCGAGAGTGGAGTTGAAAATCGAGAGTCTAGAGTAAAGAGTGGAGAGTCGACAGTCGACAGAGGGAAAATGAGGAGAACTCAACTTTTACGACTATTTTACATACTCATTCTGTTTTCTGTTACAATCCCCAAACTACGGTGCACATCTTACGTATTACACTTATATAATTTATTTGTATGTATACTCCGTTCTGTCTAGAGCCTAGAATCTAGAGTCTAGAGTCACTTCAACTTTCAACTTTCAAGGTATCAAAGATCAAAGTATGTACATGACTTGTATGTTGTATGTTGTGTGTTGTATGTGTGGACTTGTAACATGGTTTAATATAGTTTATTCACTAAATTTCCCAACTTTGAGCCTTGAGCCTTGAGCTTTCAACTTGCAATTTCCAATGGTAAAAATCAAGATGCGAAACAGAAACTGACAAAAAGTGAAAGTATTTAATACTAACTAAAGACTAGAGTGAAGAATAATGAATCGGAATATTGCAAAGAATCCAAATTCGAATCCGATTCACACAACAACCTATCATGTGCATAAAAACAAGAGGTTAATTGCACAACTTTTTACATGTATGTACGTTTTGTTTTTGTTTCGGCTTCTGTTTTGTCTACAGACTAGTTTTTGCTACAAGTTTGTGTCAACTGTTTTCCCGGTTCAGAATTCGGATTCGGAATTTGGACTATGACGTTTGCTGTTGATGGTTGATGCGTCTATTTCGCTATTTCGGTCCCTGATCACTTGGAGAAGATGATGATGATGCCTGGAGTCTGGAGTTTTGAGTTTGACAGTGTTGAGGACTGGATACTTTTATTATGACACTCTTTCCTCCAACTCTTACTGGAACTGGAACTGTAGTGGACATGTGGTTGATGCTGATGCTGATGCTGATGCCGATACTTCATACTTTCTACTGTTTTTGGGTATAATTTGAACTCGGTTTTTCAACTTTATTTCTCTCTCTTCTCGTTCACACACAAATCACAAAACACAAAACACAAAGCACACGCAAAGAGAGAGAGCAGAGAGACGTAAAAAAAGGACAACTCTCTTGTCAATGTCTGTATTGCAAATGAAAACTGGTGGGTTCACTCTCACTTTCTCCGATTTAGTATGTACTGGGCTCTGCTCTCTTTGGTACTGTTTTGCGCTGCTCTGGTCTGGTCTGGATCGGTTTCGGTTTCCTATGGAGTATGGACTAGTGTAGTCTTCACTTTTATGCTTCTGCTTCGGCTTCCTCCGCTTCTACATTAACATTACTGTGAAGCTAGAGTTGGTGTTGGATGTGAATCTGGTGAGATTGTATGTGCGGAGTTTGGAGTATGGAACAGAGTTGACTTGACTGGAGCTGGAGTTGGATTCTTCCTCTTCCTTGTGAAAGGGATAGGGATGCGCGCACAAACCCCTTGACATACACGCGATCGATCTACACGATTCCGATTTCCGCCTAGTTACTACTACTACCACCACCACCACCAGCAGCAGTCCGCCGCACAAACGCATACCATTGTTCATACCACATCATTGCATACCAGATCCAGATACTTCATACAGACCATATCATTCTAACTTTCCTCTTCCCTAATCTCTACTACTACTGCTATATACTTTTCATTCTTCTTGTTCTTTCTCTTCCCCATTCTACTGTAGACTGTAGTGTAGTTCTCACTGTCTTTCTACTTGCTTCATGTTCTTCTACTTCTTTTACTTCTTCTTCATCTCCTTTTTCCCATAAAAGTCCGGAATTGCTACACGAGGCAAGTACGTAGAACACATAACATTCAACGTACAGCTTACAACATACAAGTACATACAGCTGGAATGAGAGAGAAACTTGGACTAACAAAGAGTAAGAGGAGGGAAAGAATGGGACGGCGAGAGAGTGAGATTGTGAGAGATTCTGATTACTTCAAGTTCAGAGAGTAACAAAATCTTAACGAACGCACGTATTACCTTGTGTAGACAGGAGATAGGAGATAGAAGAAGATAGACGATAGACGATGGCCAAAGTGAAAGTTGGATGGTAGATGGGAGATGGTAGATGTTAGATTGTACATTGTAGATTGTACGCAGTTGGCCGTAGGAAGTGAATGAGTGTGTAAGAAGATAGCTTGAACTTGTATGGCTTAGCTTAGTTTGGTTTGGCTTGATTCGTTGTTGCTGGTGTTTTGTTGGGTTGGTAGTGGATTCTGGATACTCGATTCTGGATATACTGGATTGAAACACGCACACTGAACCACACCGCACCGCATCCTACCGTACCGTACCGCACATAGTACACAGTACACAATACATAATACTTCCCATGCACACATATCATAAACCATGTCCATATACCATGTCCATACTACACACTACACACTACAAGAGAAATGAAGTGAAGGAAGAGTGAAGAGGAGGAGGAAGAGGAAGCTCACATTTTCTCCCTTAAAACAGAAATGACAAACCCGAGATAACTCAAATTGAAAACTTGTAGGTTGGAGGCTTTAGGTTGGAGGTTGCTGGTTGTTGGTTGTCAGTTGTAAGTTGTAGAACTCAGGTAGCTTTTAGTTTTGTAAACAAAAACTCGACAACACTAACAACTGCAAGGAGGAAACTAACACTCGTGTATACTTTAGAATCTAGAATCTGGAATCTAGAATCTAGAATCTGGAAAGATGAAACGGTCCACGGTCCAAGGTCCACATTAAAAGACGAGAAATGAGGCTGAAACTGTTTAAAGAGGAAAAAAGGAAGGAAGGAAATGAAAAGAAAGCGAGAAAGAGTGAAAGAGAAATTCACAGTCATATGTATTTATTTGGATTTGGATTTGGAGTCGGATTCGGATTTTCCATTTACTTGCAGTTGTCCTTTTCCTTTTTAGTCAAAAACACCAAACACAAGAGCCTTTCTATCTGTCTCCTTGTCTCACTCACTCACTCTTTCCCTCTCCCACACACTTGCTACTTGTTACTTGTTCCATTTAACATTTTACATCATACTTCATACTTCATACTCCATACTCCATATAGTTCATACCACATCATTTTTCTCTCAACTTTCTTTTAGTAATTTGAAACTTGAAACTAATGCTCAAGGGAATCAAACTCCACACTCCATAATCATACATCATACAGTAAACAGGATATGTACATTGTAGATTGTACAGTGTACATATTTATTTATTTTTCTAGAAGGATTTTCAACTTTTAAATAAATGACATCAAGGAATAAATAACATACACATTACACATACACTCATACTCTTTTACTTATACTTACACTTTCATTCACAATACACAATACACCATACATCATACAGCGTACACAGGTATAAAACCAACATGAAAACACCAACCAAATGAATAAATGTCAGTGGTTTTTTTTGCATAAGCACGGGACGAGTACAAAAGTTACAAGATACAAGACGTCTTATACTTTATACTTTATACTTGAAATATCATCATCATACATCATACTTCAAAAGACATAAGTCACACAAGTGGTTTGGTTTGGTTTGGCTTGGATTCACTAACGAAAAGGCGAGAGTACATTTTAAATTGTACATACTTGGACTTACAGACTACATGTAAATTGTATAATATAATATAATATAAATACTAAATACATTTGTGTACATAATACATTGATAGGATTTTTATACATAGTTTGTGTTTTATCAAGGTTATACATATTTTTCACACGCTTCCCTTTTCTATCTACAATGTAGTTTATAGACAAGTTTCATTGAAAATTATTCTAAATTTGTGGGATACTGGATACTGGATGGACGGTTTTTCAGCTAAGGTGGAGAAGTTGTGAATAAAAGTGCACATTTATACTCCATACTCCATACTCCATTCTCTATATGTACACAGATATAATACAATATACTCTCGTTAGGTTAGCATTAACATAAACATTTTATCTGGAACATCCCAGACGTCGACCGCATCCTCGAATTTTGCTCAAGACTTCTTCTTGCATCAATGTGAAGCACATTGCAATTAGAGCCATTCCTGTGAGACAAAAGTGAACCAAAGAAAGAAACAAAATAAATGTAAATTTAAATCTGAATTTGAGTTTGAATGGGAATACAAATTCAAATTACTGATCAAAAGGATTAGATTTCAAAACTCAAAACAAAGAACAGAAAGTCGTTTTCATTCCAGGAAAAATGGATTTACAGTTTGAAATGTTTTTGCATTGATATCATTTAAAATTTGGAATTACAAACATGCAAACAGTTACTGATAAATGTCACACATTACACGGTCTGTTTTCAGTTTATTTCAAAGTTAACGTGGATTTAGAGAGAGCGGTCGCTTTTGTAAGCAAAGTCTTAAAAGTTGAAAGTTGAAAAGTCAGCAGCTGAGATTCATTCGTATTCGTCTTCGTCTTTGAATTTTTATGTATTCCATCTCCATTATGTAAGCCATTATGCCTAAATGTACACGCTACAGTGTGCATTGTACGTGCATTATGTCTATTTTCTAGTGTCTATTTTCTAGTGTCTATTTAGTATTTGTGCTTTGAAATTCTAATGTGTCTACACTTTTGTATGTCATATTATGTACATTGTACATTGCACAATGTGCAGAAAAATAACTTGAATACTTTTTTATCAGCTGCACATTGTGTATGTATATATGTACAGCTGTACTGAGTACTCAGATTTTCTACTACATCTAACACAATTATACCATGTTGCACACTAGATACTAGAAATTAGGCACTAGGCACTAGACAATGAAGGTAATATACATAATGAATGGAAATCCCATCCCCGCACAAACACCACAACGGGATTAGATTAGGACAGCTCAAATCAAAAGAGAAAGACAAAGACTAAGAGATCACTTGCACACATGTCTTGTGCCTTGTGTCTTCTGACTTGTGACTAGTGACTATTATCATTCTTCCTCAACTAACGTCTTCAATCTGCACATGAGATGTATAATGAGCATCGTAATATTCAAATAATTACAAAAGCGACACAAAGAATTCACAACTACTTTTAGAATTACAACTGTACACAAACACACACACAAACAAAGGATTAAGTGACATACCTAAAAGTAGGTAAAGTGAACAGAAGATGAATGACAATTGAATGGCGTCTTTTAAACTTTTATCACCCACAGTATCACCTAAAATAACATGCATAAAAAATTCATATTATAATTTTCCATCACATTTTTTCCATCGCATTCGGTAGTTGGAAATTAAAAATGTTCAATGTTCAATGCTCCAACGTTGAAAGTTGAAAGTCTCCATAAAAATTACATGGCAATGCAAAGAATTTCAATGTTCTAAATCTACTTAATCCTTTGATCTGGGCTCGTTTATTCATGTGGTTTTTGAAACTTTAAAATTATAGATCATTTAAGATTTTCGAGGTTTGGAAGTGAAACTGGAGGCTTTTTTAACGGTCTTGCAGAAATGAATTTCGGCGGTTTTTCGCAAAAACAGCACAAGCGGCTTATTTTGGCGAATTTTTAAAAACAAAGAAACAAAAAATAATTTGTTATGATATAGTCCATTGAATCCAGTGAAAAAAGTTACAAATTGTTGAAATGGCGAGTGTCCCAAATGAGCTAAAAACGGCGTTTTTGCACATTTTTGAAGGGAAATCTAAAATGGTCTATAGTTTTAAAGTTTCAAAAACCACAGGTCTTGCATAAACAACGCCATCTAGATTTTAGATCTAAATACTATCAACATAATAATAATAATTATCATTGTTAAAAAAATTGGTTAGTACCTGGTATCAAATCACCAAATCCAATTGTGCTCAAACTAGATTGAAATGACATAAAAAAAGAAAGAAAAAAACGTTATATTATTTTTTGTTTTCAACGAGGCTTTATTTATGCTTTTGATTTTTAATTTTAAATTTTGGTTACCTTATAAAACAAAAATAGGAGGCATCTAAAACGGTCCAGTCCGTTTCCCAACTTGAGAATAAGAGGCTAAGGGGAAAATAATAAAAAGAAAACTTTAGCAAGCACCAAGAAATAGGAAGAAATTTGTCTTTTTGCCGGTAGTCTCTTCAGTATAGAGTATAGAGTATAGAGTGGAGAGTAAGAAAAAGACTGTCTCTGCCTGAGGTATTTAGTCTAATACATAAAATACTTATATCTTATATTAATAGTTTTACCTATATACATAAAATTGAGATTTGTAATAAAAAAGTTGAATGTATCAAAGTTGACATTTGACGTTTGGCATTTGGGATTTGATATATTTAACATATTTTACATATTTCACATACCCACCGCCCCAGATATACGCCACCATGAGAATTAAACAGAGGGATATAGGAACTGTAACTTGCTCTTCCTCCTCATCCGGATCACCATCGCGTAAAAATCGCTGCCGTCGCTTCACGCAATTCCATCTACACCATCAAAAATCAAAACAAAATAGATGACACATCTCATACTGATATTGTACTCGTTTTTGTTTTCAATACCGGTAGAAAGTAGAAACTTGTGATACAAAAATACATATAAATACACACAAGCTCCACACTCTGGATTCTGGATTCTGGAGAGAAGCTTTTTTTACTCTTTACTCAAATCGCACATGTACACAGTACACATATCATGTATCATGATCCTTGGTTGTAAATTGTAAATTGTAAAGGATAACTATACCATAAACCATAAACCGTCGGAAGTCGGTAGTGTAAAGTGTATATTGTACATTGCACAGTGTACAATATACAATAACAATGTAGGTACAAGTTACAATTTATAACACTGATTTATTTTATCTTGTAATATTTTTTCCTATAATCGTTCAGGCAATAGCTTTCTTTTTACTACAAACTCCAAGTGTGTATAGTGTATACTTAAGTGTACTATTTATCTACATTCTACATTCTACATGATATGTCTCACATCCAACATCCAACATAACAAGACATAACACATTAGAGATAGAAAAGACAGGAGAGACAAACGCATTAAGATATTACCAAGACAATTTGTTATAGTAGTTATAGCAGCTTTAGCGATATTCTATCTCTCACACTTCCTTACACTACAATCCATCTAAAACATATAAACTCGGCTTACCACAGAAAGGACGAGGACTAAGAAAAAGGTTAAAGAATTGAGAAGAGAGAAGAGAGACAGAGAGAAAGACAGGAAGAAGAAAAAGTAGTCGAGATAAAGAGAGAAAGGAAGATTATATATTATGTTGGATGTTGGATGTTGGATGAGAAATAAGATAGAGAACTTAAATAATGCTGTCCAAAGTAACCAAACCTGCATTGACAACAGCGCGAGTAGATCCATTTAAATCCTCGGGCTAAGATATCTCCAATATTACTTAGATATAGAAGGAATAACGGCATACCGATGATGCCATACATGATTGTCGTCACTTTACCCCAAGGTGACCGAGGTGTCAGGTTTCCGTAGCCTACAACCAAAACCAAAATGACAATAATGATGATAACAAATAACAACCTACAACCTACAACGTACAACATACTTACTAGATACCAAATACCAGGAAAAAAGATACTGATAGAGGAAAAATAAAAATGAACTGATTGAACACAACTTTGATCTTAATAGAACTTGAAAGGAAAAGGACAAAAGAAAAAAAAGGGTTGGATACACATTTTTTTTTATATCAACTTACCAATTGTTGTAATAACTGTTAGTGAATATAGGAAACTACCTGTTGACGTTTTAAGAAATATAATGAATATAATGAATATTGGCAGACATTTTTGAATTAGGGATAAAAAATCAGAATAAAAATAAAATAGGAAAAATTGTAAATAATTGTATAATTTTACCGGAGAAACTCCAGTTATCATTTCCGTGCGGAATGGTGTCATTAAAAAGGCCTGCCGTTAAATTCTGGTTCTCAGGTTCACCTTCAAACCCTTCATTAAACGCCGACACAATCTCCATACTGTAGTTTCTCAACTCTGCATTGACAAGTCGATTAAATTCAAACTAAGTCAAAGAACAAAAATAACAACGAGAATGGATAAAATTCAATAAATCTTTGCAAATGATAAAAAATGATAAATACGCATTGATTGAATAAAAAAACATTGTTAAAAGAATAGACCAACCTCGTCAATGATATTGTATTTGATGACAACTTGGAGAAGTCTACTGGCGGTTTCCCCTCTCAACCGTCTCACATCTTCTAATTTAGGATCAGATACCTGACTCTCTATCTTCCTGCAAATTCGGAATTCCAAATTCCAAATTAAAAAGAAAAAAAAAGACAAAATAAGAAACAAAGAATTTTTCATGTACAAATTAAAACAAATAATATAAAATCCAAATATGAATACGAATACAATTTAATGATGTCCAAAGAATAAATTAATCAGTATTGAAATACTGAATTATGGATTGGTCACTTACTGGAACAAAAAGGCTCCACAAATAATATATCCGACTACGAGCACACATACTCCAACATGTGAAAATGTAAAGGCGATTAAAACTCGAAAAGCACTTTTAATCCGTGGCCATAAATTTCTCTCATACTCAAAATCACTCATCTAACAACATCTATCAAAAACTTAATTCCCATGAGCTGAATAGTTCTGAATACTCTTTCGTTTATTCTTTACGGTCGTCACTATTTTCATTATAAAAAAAAATGTCACTACACTGACATTTTTGATTCTATCAAAGATCCAAGATTCACGATTCAATAGCAAAAATCAAAGATCCTCTCCAGTAGCTAGTTTTCCTTGCACAAACTGTCCATGAAAAATTAAATTAAATAAAATAAAAATTGTTTTCAAAAACAACTTGTTACACAGTTCAGTTGTGAATTGCAGATTCTGTATTCTAGATTGTAGATATTTTACACACTTTACCATTTAGCGTGTACAGTAAAATAATGGAACTTGCTTGCGTTTTCTGTACAATAACCTGTCTTTGCTTGTCTGTATTCTGTAGTCTGTAGTCTGTTGTGACACATAAATACTTGTGACTTGAGACTTGAGGCTTGACTTGTGACGTAATATTATATTATGTAAAAAAGTATTTTTTGATACTAAAATATTTTAAAACTTGTGTAAAATAAATACTATATGCTTAAATTTTAAATTTGAATAATTTTTGTCCTCCTTTTCTTCTTCTTCTCGCTTCTCATCCGTTTTGTCTCTATTTTATGAACTGAAAAATGAACTGACTAAAAAGTTGAAGCACTATTCACTGTAAATTGTACACTGTTCTAATTCTACGTAAAATTCCAAAAGACGATCAAGATGGATTGTTTTCTATTGTATGGTGTATGTTGTATATTGTATCGTGTTGTATAACTTTTTGGAAAACAAAAAAGCCAGTTGATCAGTGAGTGAGAATTAGTAGTGTGTTTTTTCTGTTTCCATATTACGCTATAGTTGTAGGTTTAGGTTTTACGTTTAGAGTTTAGAGTTTAGAGGAAAGGACAACAACAAAAGACTGTATTTTTTCTGTTGTATAGATACTTCATTACTCAACCAGAGAGACAGAAAGTATTCATATGTATATATGTATTTTTCTTGGGAGACACAAGACAAGACAAGAGGACAAGAGGAGCGTATTTTCAACTTGGACTTCAAGTTCATATTATTATGAGAGAAAAATACAGTGGTTACTTACATCCACATTAACATGTACACTATACATTATACATATAGAATTTAGAATTTAGAATTCACAGTGTAGATTTTAGAGTGTAGAGGTTGTTCCCACAATACGGATGATGAAACATGCATAAACATACTACAAACTCCATCTACGACGACTTATGTAGAATGTAGATACTAGATACATGTTGAATATTTTCCTCTAATTCCATAGCCGAATAACAGACGTGAAAGAGAAAGATAGAAAGAGAAAAAGAGAGTGGCTAAAAATAGGGAGGAAGCGAGAGAGATGGATTCCTATTCTTAACCCCTTCTTCTTCTTCTTCTGCTTCTGCTTCTTCCTTTACGTTTTCTGTTTCTACTACTTCTTTTAAATCTTATGCTAACTCTTTTTCTTCAGGTTGAAGATTGGAAACACGTGGTGAATTTGGCCTAGTTTCTCTCTTTCTCTCTCTCTCTCTCTCTCTCTCTCTCTCTCTTTCGCGTCTTTCGCGTCTTTAGTTTTCATAGTCTTTTAGTACATATAATATGATAATATGATGCTCAGTTTGTACTCTGTCTCTCTGTTTCCCTCTTTGACCGGCTAATTATTTTCATATTAATGTCTGACTCTTTAAAATTTTTATAAAGTTGGCGATTGAATGATAAACTGAATCAACTCCTTCCCTGACGTTATCATCAACTTTTATCATACGGATTTAAAATTGAATTGAATTTCTTTGTACAATGTGCAATGTACAACGTGAATTTACCGTGTGAATTTTAGATGCTAGATTCATCAACAACGCCGTAGATTGTAGATTTTAGATCTTAGATCGCAGGCGAGAGAGTGAGACTGAGACTGAATTGAAATTGAAACTGTAAATGAAATTGAAGACCTCAGAACTCAGACAGAGGAAGAAAAGGAGAGAAAAAATTTCATCTGTATCTTCAGAGTTGTTGGTTGTCGGTTGACGGTCGTCGGCATCCTGTTCACTGTTCAGTGTTCACTGTTCACCTCATAATATTTAAGTTTACGTTTATTTTCTTTAAATAGGAAACGCTGTCTCACTCATGAACTCCACTGTACACTATATGTACACTGCATATAGAATGGATCGGAGTGGAGTTATTTAGACTGAGGAAATAGAGGCATACATAATAATACACAATATTATGCATAGTGAATAGTTGAACCATTCATTTACTATTACTATTACGATTAGTTGCGTAAGTAACCAACACACATTCATCACACACAGACAGACATTTACACAATAATTATCATTTACTATTCAACATCTAGCGAAAAAAAACTACCCTTGCCAAAAATACTAAACATTTTACGCGTTTTTTAAACGCTAAAACGGTAAAATGGTAAAATGAGAAAATAAGAAAACGGAAGTACCGAAACAAGCTGAACGCTGAATACTGAATCCTGTATATGCAAAATATTCAAAACTGTACAGAGTATTTGCAATATATTATATTACCAGTATTCGCCATACTCCATACTCCATTCTTCATACTCGATGCTCCTGATATTTATGCTTCCTATTTATGGATGATGCTCATGTTGAGTGCTTGAAAAGCAATTTTCAATTAATCATAACATTTGACTTAATGGATTTGGAAGAGGAACATGATTAGTGTGATGAAGCATGAATACTGAATACTGAATACATTTTACATTTTACCATTGAATCTTGAATGTGGAATATTGAATGTTGAATGTTGAATGGTAATGGTAAATATTATAAACATTTATGGCCTTTGTCTATTAAAAAACGTGCAATTTTTTTCTTTTACATGAGAATCTGTATTTAGTATTTAATTTTTATAGTTGATAATACACTGAAAATGTACAGCAAAATATCATAAGCCACATAAGTACTAAGCACTAAACAGGGATGCTCTCTGCTTGAGACTACAAAACTGTTGAGCTGTTGATACTCCAAGCTCAGAGCTCAAAGCTCCAACTTTCAACTTTCAAGTTCCAAGTAGTTTTAATTTTTTCCGCCAGGTCATATTCCGTCGTTCTACCTTCTAGATTCTAGCTTCGAGTATTCACGTACAAACTACAAACTACAAGCTACAACCTCTTTGAATTTCAGACAGAGCGAGAGAGAGAGCGAGAATCAGAGAGGGAAAATCCATCATTACCCCGGTAAGTACCTACGTTCCGCGGCTCATTAATTTTCTATAGGCAATTTAGTTGGACTTTCACTAATATGAAAAAGATGAAGCATAAAAGATTGAATATGATGTGTAATAAATTATAAAGAGGGTAATTATACTCCATCCTCCATACTCACAAGAGAGGAGTCACTTTCATTCAACTACAACTTACGAGCTGCAAACTATGGGCTATGAACTACGAACGAGCTAGAAATGACATGTGTTAAATGCTTAACATTTTGTCATTTTATTCAGAAATCAGGAATTTGACTATGTAGATTCTAGACTCTAGACTCTAGACTCTAGACTCTAGACTTTATACTGTGTAAAATTATATACTTGATCCTTTTGTTCTTAAACAAATTTCCGATTTTCTACATTTTTACAGTTACACACATTTTGCCAGTTGGTGTAAGCGGTAAGTCATGTGCATGTCATGAAAGAATTACAAAGAATCGTGTAGACAAAAATGTAGACTGTAGTGGAGACATTAAGAATCCATAGTCCATAGTTTTACGACTTGCGACGTTTGGCAGTTGTTACATTTTCTCAAGTTCCAGCATCCTGGATCCTGGATCCATAGTCCAGAGAAAAAGTCATTTCAAAAAAGAAATCATATTCAGAAAGAGTCCAGACTATACACTATACACTATAGAAATAAAATAAAAAGTTACCTACATTTCAATTTTCAATGTACATTCACCATTTCACATGCCTTGCTGCATAATATGGTACATTCAGAATTCAGAGGACAAGAGAAACTCGAGTAAAAATGAAAGTTGAATTTAGAAAATATAAGTAGAAAAAAGAGTTCAAATGTGAAATGTGTTGAGTTGGACCTGGAATTGGACTTGAGGAGATGGAGTTGAATTTGGATTTGGATAGTATAAAAAACTTTTTTTTGCACTTTTCCTCATGTGTGTACTTTTCTTATTGCTTTAATTTTCCTCTAGTGCCAGTTTCACTTGTAGTTTTAGTTTGAGTTTTAGTTTTCGTTCTAGTTTTCCTTCCAGCTTCTAGTCCAAGTTCCATCTCCATGCCTACAGTCGCTAGTCTACAGTCTACAGTGTTGACCTTCCAGTATGTATGGAGTATGGACACTTGAGAGATTTTCCCCTACACCGTAGTTTGTACTTCGTAGTTTGTAGTAAAAAGTGGCGAAACTTGTACCGATTCAAATGGTGACTCAATGTCAACTTGGACCTCAAACTATGTGCCAATAATTCCTCGTCGTAATTCACATGGCGCATAGCATAGCACACAGCACACAGCTCGTGGAACATAACATTGTTTTACAATGTGAACACTTGGAACTCGGAATGAATCCAGGAGGTACTTGCCATTCACTACTCACTACTCACGCACAGCACACTCTCATACATTCATGTATAACGTGTAAGGTATAGGGTATGACTTATATCTATTTGTAATATTATGTACAAGAATGGGCATAAAATTGTTTTCTCTTTCTCTTTCTTTCATTTTACAACTATTTGTAATTTCCTCAGCCCTCGGCTCTCTTTCCCTCTCCTTCCCTATATTCGACTGTGGGCGATGTAAGTTCCAAGTCCCTCTTTACGATGTTACGCTCGCCGTTAACTGTTTACCGTCCACAATTCAGAATCCAGAAACCAGACTGCAAACAATTCAACATGTCATTCTCCACGGACCACGAAGAAGAAGAAATCCACGGAATTTTGATATTACATTTCTCCAGTATCCAGTATTCCAGTATTTCCTAATTCTTCCATTTATTTCTTGATTTCGTACTAGGTACTGGCAATTGGATACTGGGCAAATTGATGGATTTAGCTGTGTGAATGTCGCCATAATGTGTAGAATGGAGAATGTAGTGTAGAAATAAAATATCTAGGTTGTGAAATTATGGCACTTTTCGATTACTATTTTCAATGCTCATATTTTGACACGAAAGCCTTCATCATCATCTTTTTATGCTCTTTGACATGCCATCCCATTGACATCCCATTTCATGCCAATTGTGTATTGCGTGGTATAGCTCAGTGTTTGGATATAAATTACACATGTTACATACCACTATTTATAGTGTATAGTGTATAGTGTATGTTCAGTTTTCAATGTTTGGATTGTGTGATATTTGATATGATCCTCATAATGATGGTTCTAGGTTCTAGGTAAAGGGGTTGACGGTTGACGGGTGAGGGGATCAAAGTCAAAATAGTCAAAATGTGTTTCTCATCTGTCAAAGACACGATTGATCAATATGTTTTCACTTTTGACTTTCCCCTCTCCACTTTTCATTTTGACTTTTCACCCAACCAAGGTAACTACTTCTAATTTCTAATGGCATTTTCTATTTCCTATTTTCCGTTTACCACTGTTCAACTTTTATCCTTTAAAACATAATACTCATTTGGTACATAAAGTACTTTCGCTCGTTTCAAACTACATGCGTAGTTACGTACATGGAAATAGAAAATGGAGTTTTGAGTTTAGAGTTTTGAATTGCTCTTTACAAGTCAGCTCCAAAAGAGGATTTTATTGAAAAGCTTCATGTCGATACCATTATCTATTTTTCCTTTTTTGTTGCACATTTGTATTTCTATTTCAATTTCTATTTAGATTTTGATACTGTATTGAGTATTGAGTATTGATCATTGAGCATTGAGCATGGGCTTTTCTATTTAGAGATTGAGATGGATTGTACATAATAAAAAGATACATTTCACTTTTCTCCTCGCTGTGGTGTGGTGAACTATACACTATACAAGCTCTACAATGTATAGACTACAGAAATCTAGTGGACGCACATATGTAAAAAATAATAGAATAAAACGGGAAATGGAACAGAGACGGAGACGGAGACAGAGACTTGCACACAATAGAAGCATATTGAAACATCTATTCAAATCTACATTATTTATATGCGGATAGGGAACCGTGAATAGCTTTTTTGCCTTTTATTTCCCTCGTCCTTTTTGTCAACGTGTCGAATCATTTTGTAGTAGAAAGTATAGAGTAAACTATACAGCTGTAAGCTATGCAGTATACAATGTTCAGTATTCATGCATTTACCGTCTACAGTCTACAGTCTACAGTTTAAACTATGCATGTACTTTGTATTGTACATTATACTTTGTGTAGGCAGAATGCAAAATACAGAAGCATTTTACATTCCAGATTCTAGATTCTAGAACCACCATCTCAAATTGTGTGGATGGAAGCTGAATTTATTGTATGGCCGGATAGATTTTTATATGGAGCTAAATAAACTGGAACGGGTACGGGTACGGGTACTGGTACTGGAGAAAGTCTCTGAAAACGGCAGGCCAAACTCAACTGAAGCCAAACCAAACCAGAGAAAGGATGGGCAAATCCATTGGTTTTTTATTATCAGTTTTGTATTCACAGGGTCCATGTTACGTAAATAGGATATGAACCACATGCATGCATAATGTATTCTAGATTCTAAACTGTAGACTCGAGACCGTAGACCGTAGACAGTATACTTGGACTTGGATTTGAATTTGAATTTGGACATGGACATGGTTGGAAGGACGAAAAGGAAAAGGCAATTGAAAAACGTACGCTCAATTTACTTTCATTCTGTTCACCGTCGTTCTATTGCAGTTGGTTGTTGGTTGTTTTTTTGTTGGCTATAAGACCAACGGTATGCAAATATCTGTCTACATGAGGAGATGTGATGTAAGTTGCGAGTAATATCTGTCCACTGTACATTGAACATTGAACATGAGAATTATTTCTGTCTCTCCTTTTTTCCTCCACATAAATGTACCACATACTCAACCAACTAACCATAACCATATGCGTGGATTTATACTGATAAATCAAGTAAAAAAGATTCATAGAAGAAAGGTTCATTTTATATACATAAATCTACATTTTACATCTTACATCTTCAAGCCTATTGCTCTGTACACTGTAAACTGTAAACTGTATTGTACATTGTACATTCTGGGTTGAGCAGACTCTGGACTCTAAACTCTAAACTTGAGTAATTCTATCACGTTGTTATTCAAACAGGTTGTTTGCCACTGAGGAAATTCGATAAAATCTCCTAAAAGACAAGAGGAAGTTTACTTCAATATTTTCACTCACAACTCACAACTCTTTCCCTCTCTCTCTTTCTCTACTGTACTGTGTACTGTATGCGTATAATGTGTAATGTGTACATAAAATGTAAATCTCTTTCTATTTCCTCCATATTGTATTTTCATTGCACTTTTTATGTAGTTTTGTGCAGGAACAGTGAACAGATTGAGTGTTTTTACACAGTTTATGGTCCGAAAGTGAAATAACCAAGCATCAAGAACCCAGAATCCACAATCCAGAACCCAGAGAAAGAGAACCAAAGGAAGTAGAGATAAAAGACTCGGGAAAGAGAAAGATGGAAAGCTGCGAGAGTGAAGAGTGAAAAGGGAAGAGCGTGATTCAATTTCAGTGCAGAGTCTAGAGTCTAGAGTAAGAGAGCTTGAAGGTAATTTACTTTTAAAATTTAAGAGGGAATCTTGCTTTTTATGAAACCATAAAGATATTAATTTCCTATACTTTGATTACTTTCAAAATCAATAAAACTCCTCAAAATTATGAGAGAGTGGAGCGCCTGTCCTTTATACTTTAGACCGTTATAAGTTGTTTACTACGTGCATTGAGAGTCGAGAATGTATTATGTATACTGTACAATGTACATCCATAATGTTTTCTCTTCCTCTTCCTCCTTCAACTGTTTTCCTCATCCTCTCGTAAAAAGTTTTAAATGTGCACTTTTCTCTCTCTGTCTCTTCACTCTCGCTCAAACGAAATCAAAATAAGAGAGGATCAAAATGCCGCAGGAAATTTTACAGGTTGCTCCTATTTTCCTATTTTCTACCCTTTACTTTTTGTACTTAATACTTTATAATTTAGACATTAGACGCTATTAGTTGTGTACGGTTATAGATATAAACTTTTACTCTAGCTACATCCTTCTTGTCCATAGTCTATCGACCACTAGAATCTAGAATCTAGAATCTAGAATCTAGAATACTATTGACAGTTGTAATGATAGTAGTCCACGTTTGAAGTATCAAGTTCTCAGTTGTCAGTTGTTGACTAGTTGAGTGTTTACTATTTACTACCCAGTATTTATATTTTATACAGACTATTTTTGGGCCTAGCTTCCATTTTCAACTTTCCACTTTCCACCACAAAACAACATACCACTACAAGCGCAAGAAATTTCTGGAAATTAGTATGCATTTATTATGGAATTATTTACAAGTTCTTGTCATTTACAAAGGTGAATGAAGGGATGAATTACAAAGCGTATAGAAAGGGAAGAGGAAAACAAAGTACAACAATAAACTTGTTTACTGTTTACTGTCTACAACTTTTGCGGATTTTGATGCTAAATTTGGAAAATTTAAAAAAAAGGTAGAGCAAAAGAGAGAGTACTTTATAATGTAATGTGATTGCTTTCTCAGTTTTCAGTTCTCTGTAAAACTTGAGCGAAACCAGAAACCAACAGCCATAAAAAACAAGAATTGAGAACCCAGAATCCAGCGTCACCTTTACAATTTATCTCAAAACTCAAAGTTCCAGAGTCAAACGTCAAGAGATTAGAGATTAGAGTTTAGACTTTAGACTTGTGATTTAAACCAGAGTTGAAATCAAATTATAAATTAGACGTGAGAGAAAAATTTAATTTAGAGACACAAGTTTCATTTACAAAAGAGGGAAAGGTAACGAGCAATGAGATGCCATAACGATGTGAGTTGAGTGTGTACAGTGTACAGTGTAATGAGTACATTGTAAATATTGAGCTGTTAAAAAGAGTCAAAAGAGTTGACTGGAGTTTGTTGTTCCTCATTCCTCTGTTGCTTACGTACAAAAGCGTTTAATCTAAAATCCTATGAGAAAAGAAAGAAATGTTCCAGCTCCAGTTCGCCAGAAGCTGGATCTAGATCTGGTTCTGGATAAATCTAGAATCTAGAATCTAGAACCTCGTTCCTAGATTCTAGATGTGATGAGACACAAAAGTTTTCTTTTAGTTCTACGACATGATCTACTTTCTACCTTATACTTTTTACTTCATCCGGCAAAACGTCACGAATTAAGAATCAAGACTCGAGAGTCCACAGTCGACACTCCACACTCTTCATTACATAAACATGTATCTGTGTGTACATTGATTATTATAATAACAACACAGGATACTTTTCTCTACCTGTGTGCTTGTGCCGTTGACGTTGACGTTGACGCTGACTTTGATTATGCCTTGAGACTCGAGATTTGAGATTCGAGATGCAAGACTTGTGAATAATTTAAAAGTTACAGACTACAAACTACAGACTACAGACTTTGGGGTCAAAGTATAAAAGGTGTAAAAGGTAAAAGGATGCTCATGTTCTGCTCTGTTCTCTAGTCTCATGTTCATCATCTCTATCTGTCTCAAGTCTCAAGTTTTCGGTTCCACGGAGATATGAGTTTGAATTGAGACAGGGGCTGAGGGCTGAAATAAACTTAATTCATACCTACATCCTACATACGTAGTAACACGTAATATAAAATATACAATATAGAATATACGTGTCGCTCTGAGTTTTGGATTTTGTACTTGGCTGAACACTGAACAGTGAACAGTGAACAAGGACGTGAGACTTGGAGCGAAACTTTTGGGAAAAGTTTATTCCTAATTGACAAATTAATTAAAGTTGAGGAAGATACCTCGATTAATTGTGGTTCATATGTAGAGGGAAGAGATGGGAGTTGTTGAAGGTTGGAGGTTGGAGTTAGGAGTTTGGAGTTAAAACGAAAAGGCAAAGGAGAGTTACTAGAGTTTGGAGTTTAGAGTTTAGAGTTACTCAAGTTACAGGAGTAAAAGTGACTGCCGGTGACTAAGGAAAATGAGAAGAGAAGACAAGTGAAATTGAGATAGACAAAGAGATGACTTGAGTTTTGAATCTTGAGTCTTGACTTGACTTGACTTGACTTGACTCCAGTTTCCAGGCACCAGTGTTGAGACGGGAAGAAAGGGAAGAATACATAAGAGAGAGGAGCAGAGACGAATGGAATGGAATAGGCGCAAGATTTTGTGTCTTTTTTTGTTCTTCTGTGGAGAATTCCAGGGGTCCCAAAGGGAGAGAAAGGACAGACAGACTCTCTTTACTCTTTACTCGATATAAGATATAATACATTCAGACTTCAGACAGAGACTTTCTACTTTGTACATTTAACATTAGACCGTTTCAAAAACTACCGAGGATTTGATACAAAATCATTTTTCTTGACTTTTCTTTCTTGACTCTTGACTCTTGACTCTTTACAGGCTATCCTGAAAACTAAACATTAAATCAAAGTTTTAATTAAGGAAAATTTAGTAGTGTTTTATAAAAAAATACTGGTATTTTATTAAAGACTACTGACTATAAAATAAATGTTCAAAATTTTATCCTCATCAATATCATAAAAATTTGAGAGTAAGTTTGTTTGAGAATTTTAATCAAAATGAAATTTAGGAGCCAGTCTAATACATAATATGTATATTATACAAAGAAAAAGGCTGTTATAGCGAGTGGAGGCTAGAGACTCTAGACTCTAGACTGTAGATTGTAGAGTGGAGACTCGAGCCTTCTACCGGATATATCGATCGTCTTCCGCGTGGGGCGGAGGAGGAATCAGAATCAGAATGTGGCTCTAGTATCCAGTATCTAGTACTAGAGCCAGTAGTTTCAACTGTTTCCTTGCTTTCTTTTCCATCTTTTCTATATACTTCATGGACGGGCTCTGCCTGCCTGCCTCGTTGCATTCTAGTCTCTAGTTTCTAGCTTCTAGTCTGCTTACCCTCTTATTCTTCTTGCCTCCAGTTTGTCCGTTGGAAAACAGAATGGAAAACAGATGTGTGAGTAGAGTGAGTGAGAGTTGGAATTGGACGACTAGTGACGAGTCGTCAGTCGTTCCTTCCTTCAGTTTAACTCAGTTCTAACTTCAGTTCTTGAGTTCTTGAGTTTTTGAGCATTTCAATATTTCACTATTACTTGACGTTAGCTAACCCGTCAATCGATCATTTTCCACCTTCACCTCTGCATGTACAGTGTACAGTGTAACATTGTATGTGTAAAAGGTAGCGAGACACATCCATCCACAAAAATCTTCTTTGCTTTCTCCTTCCTTTCTTTTCCCTGCTCTATGCTATTCCTTTTCCTTTGGTTTGGTTGATGTTTTGGCGGACGACAGAAGATCCAAATCCAAAGCCAAAGCCAGGACATTCAAAACACAAAACACAAAACGAACACGCTCTACACTCTACACTCTACAGGCTACGCTCTATCCCGTCCTTGATACCTGGTTTGTTGTTGTTGTTGGCCAGTGGCAGTGGCAGTTTCAGTTTCAGTTCCATTCCAGTTCCAGTTCCAGTGCCCGTACCAGTGTCAGTATAAAAGTGGCAGTCGATCCTTTCGGTGCTCTCTCCTCCTTCACACAGCCTCTTTTCATCCTTTCTCCCTCATTCCCTTTCACACTTGACACAAAACGCCACAGCCACAGCCACATTCACTTTCACATTCACGTACAAAAAGAAATACGCTACATCAAAATAATACGACTACCAAAGCTAAACCATTCATCATACACTTTTATTTTATATAGCAAAAAATATTATAACAAGATTTACGACATACACAAAAAGCAAGCTTCAACTCTTTTTTTCTTCTTCACCTTTTACACTGTGATTTCCTATTTATCATCTGATATTGATACATTGATACTGATATTAATATTAATATTAGTATTCGTCATCTGGTTCGTGAACAAGTTGAAGTGAAGCTTGTGCTTATTTTGTGGGTATTGTATAACAAATAACAAATAATAAAAGTTCAAAAGGGTCCATTATCCATAATCCAAAATAAAAAAATAATAATATAAACGTACATAGGCAAATGTGTGTGATAAATATATATAAAATATCCATTGTCATTATTATTTACCATTCATCATTTACCATTCACTGTTGAGAAATCACAATGCTTTTGTCTTTTCATCAACGTCAGTTTCATTTTCATTCTCAGTGTCAGTGTCAATGTCAATGTCAATGTCAACTGGGAAGAAAAAAATGACTTGTGGTGGTTTGGTTTAGCTTAGATTAGTTTGGTGTTGGGTGTTTGGCGTGCTGATTCTTGATTCTTGATTCTTGATCTTTCTACATTTTTCCTCATTTGGATGCTGGTACATCCTACATCCTCGTCGGTTCTGATGCCCACAAAAACCTCAACCTCATCTCCCTCAACGTTTAACATTCCGTTCCGTTTTAATTCTTTATCCAGTTTGATTTCCGTTGTCATTTCTTTTACTTCCGTGTCTTTGTCTTCATCTTCACCGTCGTCATCTTCGTCCATCCTTTGTAAGACGGCTGCCTCCAACTTTTCTTCTGCATTCGTAAGTAATATTATCATAACTAATTATTATTATTATTATTACTGTCAAAAGCAAGTCAACTGTTAGGCATTTGACATTGGGATTTTCATCATTTCCGTTTAAATTAAGAGTGCGTATTCGGTATTCCGTTTTCAATATTTGGTCCTCGCGGATGTATGGTGTGAGCTCGCGTTTTTTCTAATTTACTAAAATCCTTTAAATATACTCGGTGGGATGTTAATAGCTTTTTTCACACTTGAGTCTTGAGTCACACATGTACACAATACATTATACATTATACATGTACATTGTACATATATGTATACAAATCTCCTACACACATGCGTAGGTGACTTTTTTTTATTCTCGTGTATCCGTATTTATTTGTAATCCTTCTATTCATCCCGTTTCGTGTCGGATGTTTCTTTTTTCTACGTCTATTTCTTTTTCCCTTTCCCTTTTGCTTTCACTCTGCAATCTTCAATCTTCTATTTAAACTTTCAACCTTTCATTCATGAAGAAAAGCTTGAGTTTATTTTTTACCCTTTCATTTTCTTTGACTCCTTTCATTGACTTACACTCCATTCCATTACATTGAAATCCACTTGAACTGACTTATCTCCAGTCTTCACACTCTTCACTCCACACACTTTCGACAGTTTCAATAGTTTCTAATTTCTAATTTCTAGACTCCAGAGTCTAGAGTTTGGAAACTGGAATCTGGACTCCAGAGGAAACTCTTTTTATATGTTTAGAAAATTCATGCATTTTAAATTACAGTTAAAAAGCTTGTACATTCTACATTTTAAATTTTACATTGCACAACAGATGGAGAATTACAAAGATTTGACTTAACAGACACTTTACTGTAATTTGTAATTAAATATAAAAAGTTTTCACATGTGAAACATTTTATTATTTCCTATTTTCTACACAGATAAAAAAAGACAAAGGAGTATAAATTTTCCATAGACAATGATACGAATTATTTATTCACAGTTTATAGTATACAGTTTTCATTTCATTTCCTTTACACAAAAACTAGTAAATAAATTATATTGTTAAGTTGGTGAAAGGTGAAAGGTGTTTGACTAATTTGTGTATTGTGTGTTGTGTATGGTGTATTTATTCATGTGTACATAATTGATGAGTCTATTACTAATTACTAAGTTTTAACTGTATGATGAAATGTGAAACAGCATGGGGAATGGAGAATGGAGAAACCGGAAGAGACTACAAAATAGAAAATACAATGGAATATTCAGTATTTGGTATTTGGCATTCGGCATGGTTTAAAGAGTTGTGAGGTGTTGAGTATAAATGAAAAGGAATCTAGTCTTATTTAATCTAATCAAACATAGATCCTTACAAGTTACAAAGTAAAGAGGTAGCAAATATTATATTAGACATGAGAGGTAGAGGAATGCATATACAATGTACATTGTACAGTGTACATTGACATGGACATTTTACACCGAGTCATGTTTTGTGTGGGATTTGAGCATGTATTGTGCACTACATGAAATCCTGACGAATACAGAAATACACGAAATACATGGATTCATGTGTTGCTGAGGAAAATCCGTATGTAAATTGAAGAAATTACTTGTGGCAGGAAGAAATTAAGTTGGAGAGACAAGCAGAGAGACAGAAGGAAAGGAAAAGAGAGAAGAAAGAGAAAGTAAAGTCTGTTCGTCTCTCTATTTTACACTGTACATGAATTATACATACACTATATACTATGTATAGCACAAAGCACATACCATGTGTAATATGTAGCCACAAAATTCCTTGTGCGTTGTGTAGGTTCTAGTCTAGTCTAGTCTAGTTTTGGATTTGGGTTTGGGTTTTTAACACGGAGTAAGTTTCCCATGTCTAAATTGAGCTCGGTGTTAATCATTCTGGTTTATCTGGAGAAAATCCCATCAACATGCTCTGACTCAAATCCTCGCTTTTGTATTATGCACTCCTCTCACACACTAGACACTAGACAGCAGACACTCAATACTAGATATTAGAGACGGAACAACTCCCATTACTGGGGGTACAAAGTATAATTATGTGCATATGGTTTCTCTACAAGTGTGCGTCTCTCTTAAATATTACACAAGTACTCAAATGTGACATTGTAACCTGTAATCTGTAGACTCTAGACTCTAGACTCTAGATTGTACATTGTAGATTGTAGAGACAGGAATAAACAGATTTGAGTGGTCTGGAATTCACACTGCATTTTATGTTTACTTTCTCTTACTCTTACACTTGCACTTCACACACTCAATTAAATATGTCCGTTGTCCATGTCAAATCCGTGCATTTAAATATTTATGAAACGTGCTCCATTCTCCATCTTTTCATGTACCAAGTTGTCAGTTGTCAATTGTGAATCACTTGTCATTTTAAAAACATGACAAATATCATAAGGCTGCAAAATGTCTACATTCCGTTTGCCATGTGTCCATTTGTCAATTTATATTCAAGGCAGCACACACTACAAACTGTGTGAATTGAACATAGAGTTGGAAAATGGAGTTGGTTGTTGGTTACATTTTAGGGAGTTTTGAGTGTTGAGTTTACAATTTACAGATTAGTATGCATTATCTTGATCTAATTTTATCCTTGTGGATACAAGTAGGAACAGAAATACGAATACGAATACGAGTACAAATACATCGTGTGTGGTATGTAATATGTGGTACATTGGTACATGGATAATACCTAAATCGTACGTATAAGCCAAGTTAATCATTGCAAGTTTTATAATTACAAAGATTGCCAAAGTAATTTAACAACATGCAGTTTCTACTCTCTAAGATCGAGCAAGAAGGAACAAGAGAAAGAGAGAGAGAAGCGGAGAAAAGTCAAGTCAAGTGGAGAAAGAAGAGGAGAAATCTAGAATCTAGAATCGAGATACTTGAAACTTGAAAGGGAAAAGAGAAACTTTGCCACTTGACTTTATTCTCCTTTTGTCGACAACTGAACGAAAACGACAACGAATACGAATACGAAAACGACAACCTTCATGTATGGTGTATGCAAGTGGAACGGGGACGACTTTGCTAATTGCAATTCCCTTCCCTCCTCTTTATTTTCCTCCACATTTTCAATCTGAATCCACAATCCAAATCCACATCTCAGTTCCAATCTTTAATCTTAAATCTAAATCTAAATTTTAATCTAAATCTAAATCTGAAAATCAAAGTTCACAAGTCTAAAGAATCTTACACCGCAACTCCGTAACCCCGTGGGTTTTTACGGCTCGTTTTTGGGCCTAATGGATTATGGATTATGTAGTATTCATGGTGTACAAAGTAGAAAGGAAAATGGTGAAAGTAGACAGTAGAAACTGTTGACGGTGGACGGTGGATTCATAATTGATAATTTGTTTACATCCAATACAGAAAAAATTTAAAACTGAGTTGATGAACAAAGTTTTTTAGATATCATGAAAATGTCAAAATTTTAATATTGTACATAGCAGTAGAAGAGTTGGCGGTTTTGATTTTTGATAGATTCAAATCCGGGATGTGAAAATTGCAACCCAAGTCATCTTGAATTTCAAGCAGTTGAAAAGTTGAACATTTGTCTAAAAATTCATTGGGGAAAAGGGAAAAATGAATTCCTGAGTTATGTGCACTGTGCCAGTTTAAAACTTTTGGGGATTAAACGGCACACTATCGAGCATCGATCTAACATCTACACTCTAAACTCTGCATGTTCCCTTCTTTCCCTTTTGTTAAGCCAAGTTTTTGTTGGGACTTTTGCTTCGATCACGATCATGTTGAAATCGTATTATGAATCCATGCATTTTATATAGAGTGAAAAGACTGTGGATTTTTGTTGTTTGTTGTTTGTTGTTTGCAAAAAAAATTGTCATGTGGATATTTTTTCTCTATCTTATTATTCTGGAATTAGGACGGTACTAATTTTTTATTATTACTTTTACCTTGATCAAATATCAAATTTCCAATCCAAAACTAAATTCCAAAACGCTAAGTAATTTGGAAAGTTTAGTAAAAATAAGTAAAATTGATGTTTATAGTTCCATAATGTACAATGTACAGTACCATGTTCTTGTTGTTTCCAATCTATCGTGAACAAAAACAAGTCATTTCTCCAAAAAAGTGCAATCTTTTTTCCAATAAGATAGACAATCTACTTCAGGATAATTCCAGTGCATAAGATTATAGAAGAAAGAAAAAAACACTTTGGGGAAAATCTCACAATTCACAATAACCCGAGTGCAGAATTGAAACGTGAATATGATTTTTTAATTTATATCTCGTCTTTGTCGTTGTCTACGTTCTTCTTATCCTCTTCAGCTGATTCATTCCATTCTACTTATTTGCATAGTGCATAGTAAATCAGTCTGACGTCTGGAGTCTCAATGCTCAAGTCTCAAGTCTCAAGTCTGAAGACAGCTTATAAATTATTAGCGTCAGCATCAGCATCATTATGATTTCTTACCTGCAGTCTCAAGCCTCAAGGCTTCACTTGGGATCACCGGGATTCTAGAATCTAGATTTTGGATCTTTGAATCTCGACTGCAGATTTAGCATTAGCATAAGGATTTTATGCATAAAATCCCCAAACCTTTATTCAAATTACAAATATGTTCTATATTCGCTAGGAACTAGACCAAAGTAGAAGCATTCTGTAAACGGTATACTGTATACTAAATTTAGAGTTGAGAGTGCAGGTTGAACAGATTGAGTGAGTGAGTGAAATCGTTCTAAAGATTAAAGGATGACAGGGAAAAGAAGGATGAGAAGGAGAATAGAGAAAAGAATGAAAGAACTGTAGACTGTAGACAGTAGACAGTATAAATAGATAGCAGCGAACCTACATGTATAATGTATAATGTATAATGCAGATTGTAGATGGTAGAAGAGAACTGGAAGAGATATTATGATCATTATTATAAAATGAGATGATATTACCTAACGGCTATGTCTAAAGTACAAAACATCGAGTACAAAGGTCCAAGGGTACAAAAAGGTACACTGTATAAAATATAATGGATAATGAATAATGGATAATGGGGGCGTGCGGGAGCAAGCAGGAAAGAAAAACGTACCCAACAAACTAAAGACGAGAGAGAGAGAGAGAGAGAGAGAGAACAGTGAATAGTGAAAACAGTGAATTGGAGCCCATTTGTAATGGGAGAAGAGACGAGGTGAAAGTAAAAAGTGATTGTGTGTCTGATTCAAGTTTTTCTCTTCTCCTTTTCACTTTTCACTCCTTCAGACAAATGTGGTGCGTGCTGTGTTACAAACTTGATATTACATAGGATAATGCAGGAAAGTTGTGTAGGAGGAATTCAGAATTCAGAATTCAGTAATCGACGATCAATGTTAAAAGCAAAGTTGCAAGTCTGCCTGTCTGCGAGTTTGCGAGATTCATAGGCGAATCATGAACACATGAGGTACAGAGGAATTTAAATGTGGATGCGAATGTGTGTGGAGTGTTGAGTGTTGAGTGAGTATTATGTGATAGTTGGTGGTTGGAAGCTGGAAGTTGGATGCTGGATGCTGGATGCTGGATAAAGACAGTGGGACAGAGAGGAAAAGAGAGAGAGAGAGAGAATAGTTAGATGAGGACCTGAAACTGGGACTGGGACTGGAGCGTAAAATGAAACCGAAACTAAAACTGGAGCGAGAGCGAGAGGGATATTTAGGTCAAGGTAAAAATGACCAAAGTCATTCTAATGATTCCAATTCTGGCTCCCACTCCCACTTCGGCTCTTGTTCTCCTACTATCTATCCATCTTTCTATCCACTATCTATCTATCTACCTACAACCTACAACTTTGACTCGCTGACAAAGGGACGAGGAAATCGGAAATCGGAATTGCAAATTCCAAGCTCAAAAGAAGCTCTTAAAATTAGATGGGTGACCAAAATCTAACTCTCGCATTCCTTACTATTTACACCCACTACTCTCTGCTTACCGTTATGCGTTATGAATTATGAGTCTACACAGGTCACGTAGTGTAATTCAAATGTGAAATACAATGCATTTTTTTGCTTTATAAAGTGTAGAGTGTAAAAAATTTAGCACTATTATCGGAAATGATAGTATTAAGGGTGAAGGTTGGATGTTGAATGTTGAAGGGGAGAAATAAAAAAGGGAAAATGCACATGAAAATACGCATGGCGTATCAAAGAAACGTAAAACAATGTAAAAGTAATAGGTACAGCGTAGAGTGTACAGTGTACAGAATTTTTAGTATATTAGAGAACAGAGTGTATAGAATATTGAATGTAAGTAACATGTTCTCCATTTTATTATTCATTGCACAGGGAATATTACAGAAGAATTTCCTTTCATCTCTGCCTCTCGATACTCAACTCCACACTCTACACTCTCCAGTCTACACTTTCAACATATTCAACGCAGATACCGTTGAGTAACAGAGCTACAAAATACCAAATACAAAAGAGAATCCATTGGGGAAAAGAATAGAGTTGTTTCATAATGGTGGTATAAAATATCTAACGGGGGATGCTTGTGTGTAGTAAACAAGAGTATTCGAATTCGTATTCGTATTTGTGCGTGTATGTAACTTTTATGTGTTGGAAATATGGAATGACACACTCTAGACTGTACAATGTAGAGTGTAGAGGGGAAAAGTTGGGATGGAGGAGATGACATAGATTGAGAGTGCATGCATGCATATCACGGCAAAGCCAGGCAAGGCCAGGCAAGGGCACTATGGCACTGGCACTCGCACCAAAACACGGTTGTAACACTTACGATTCCCTGACATTGAGTCTCGAGTCTCTCGTCTAGAGTCTAGAGTCTAGAGCCTTGAGTTTTGAGTTTTGAATCTCCAGCTTCAAGCTTCAAGTTTTGAAGCTGGAGTCTTCCAAGTTCCGAGTTGTGAGTTATGTATGAATGTAGAACGCAGATTGTAGAATGTAGGATGTGGAAATTCAAGGTTTGTATGTACACCGCTATAAGGACAGGAGGAAAAACTGAAAGAGAGTTTTTCCCGTCTCTTCACTTTTCACATTCATCCATAGTCCACAGAGTCATGGAGATATGGAGATATGGAGATATGGACGATATATTATTTTCCTTCTGACTTGGTTCTTGGTTCATGCAGGAAGGTCGACTCAACTCCACTCAGCTCAGCTCAGCTCAAGTCGACTGAAGCAAACTACAGCCGAGCTGAGAAAGAAAGGGATATAAAAGGGAGGAAGTAAGAGAAAGTCGAGTAATAATAATAATACAACTCCTATTAGGACGACTAGATACTAGATACTAGATTCTGGATTCTGGATACATGGCATCAGTCTGTTGGATGTTGGAAGCAGTGCTGGCAGAAGTGAAAGTTAAGCTCTATCGACTATCTCCTGACGACTGACGGGATTACTTCTAGTTTCCTAGTTCCTACTTTCTAGCATTACCCACTTGCTCTTCTTTTCCTACTTTCTTTCCCGTACACTGGATGCTGGATGCTGGATGTACTTCCCTGTTTGTACCTTTTGATACAGGGCTTATGAAGGAGCAGGCATTCAGCTCAACTCAGTCAGCAACACTTTCTTTCTCCCTTTTCTCTTCCTTACTCTCTACTCTCCTCTACTTTTTCTGTAAACTTCTGGCTCTGGTTCTGGTTCTAGTTCTTTACATCTTTTCACTTTTTCCTTCTTTTATTTCTACTTTCACTTTACATTTTACCAATGCTGATGCTGATGCCGATGCCAATGGGATGTAAATACAAATGTATGTATTCATGTAGTATGTAGAATGTAGATGGAGGAAATCAATGCCTTTTCCTTTTTGATTCCCGCTCTTTCCTTTTTGCTGTATTTACATATGCAAAGGGAAAGTGAAAAGAGGACAGAGAAAATGGATCGAGTGAAAAGCAGAGAGAGAAAGTAAAAGCATCAGGCAATGAGGCTTTTACCTACTCACCTTTTGTCTTTTGTCTTTTTACTTTTGACTGCATGAGTAGTGTGTGTTCTGTGTCTGCATTTCGCTCTCCACATTTCAATCCTGTTTCTGTTTACGTAATTTCTCTTTGAATTCTACACGCTACATTTTACGCTTACCTTTTACCTCTGTATTTGATCTTTTTAATTATGATTATTCAGCGTCCAACATTTAATATTAAACATTCTCCATTCTCCATTTTCGATTCTCCGTTCTCTACACAAATACAAATTCTGTGTCCATGTTTGTGCTGCCGTTTTTATTCGTTTAGCTCTGACTCTTTTTCTTTGATATTCTGTTTCGCGTATCGAGTCTAGAGACTCAAGGCTCGAGGCTCGATTTGCCATCCATTAAATTTACGTGTCTATCTCACCTTTACAGTCCTCCGATACTTAAATACATACACATATCCGTGAGTGCAAGCTTTTATTTATTTATTTGCTCCAGTAGGAATTTCGGTTTGGGTGTGAGAAAATTCAGCTTTTGGGTATTCGATATTCGATTCAAGGAGCAGCTCAACTCAGAAGCTCTGACTATGACTCTGGATGCTAGACTCTAGACTCTAGTTTTAGCTCTAAATGTCACTACTCACGACAGCACACATAAAAGAGAAGAGAAATGGAAACGTACCCAGCACAGCTATTAATCTAATGCAGCTGGATCACGGGCAATTTCACCAATTGTGAAATGCTCATCCTGTAGTCTAGAGTCTAGAGTCTAGAGTCTAAAATATATCACACCAGAACAGACACGTTTGCCTCTCCTTTGCCTTCCCTTCAAAGTTCAACGTTCAATGTTGCGTGGTGATGTATCGTGTTGCCTTGCTCTTGCTCTTGCTGTTGTTGTTGTTGTTGGAATTTGATCTTTAATACATATTTAAAACAGAGCAAAGAAGAAGCCCATTCATTTTCCTTAGGATCATACAAGACAAATTGTGGATGTCGCGATGTCAAAATTGATGTCACTGGAAATGGAAATTGAAATGACAATGACAATGCCAATGGCAACATAAAGCTTCCACAAGCATAGAATGTTGTTAAGCTGGAGCTAAGTTGAGAAAATTTCAGTAAATTCCAATTCCAATTCTTATTTGTTGGTTAGCTCCTCATTCTCATTTATTTCTTGTATAGGTCAGTTCATCCTCTCTTTCTCGGTAAAATAAGACAAGGAAATGAAGAAGAGAAAGTCTAAGTATTAGTGTCATTGTCACTTGTATACACATGTTGTCTGTCATTAGTGTCGAGTGTCGAGGTTGGAGCGTAGAGTTTGGAGTTTTGGACTTTTGGAGTTTTTGGGATCCGTTGTCTATGCAATTTGTATTTGTATTTAGTTGTGTACAAGTTGAAAACAACTGGAAAGGACTACTGCTACCACTGACAATGAGTGAGGGCAATAGCAATAGTAATATCAGTAGCTGTTGCATCGCACCATAATGTGTAATAATAATAGTAGTAGTAACATAAAGGTAGGTGAAGCGTTAAGACAATCCTCTCGTAATTGAGGAAGGCTGAAGGCGGCTTATGTGCACATGTCTGTTGTATGTCTGCTCACTGTTATTGGGGGAAAGTGTGAGAGTGATCGTCATGATCCATTTTATTCCTGTAGTTCATTTCCTTCCACCTTTATTTTTACTTAAAAAAATAGTGAAAATACAATACTTACATAAGAGAATAAGAAAACAGAAGAAAGTTGTCTATAGCCTAGAACCTAGAACGTAGAGCCTAGAGTCTAGACCACAGAAGTGAACGCAGTGTACAATACATTGACAAACATGTACATAATATTTACTAGCTTAATAAAAAATAACGTGATACGTGAAATAGCTAGAAATACCGATGCTACCGATGCCGATGCATTTCTTGTCTACTCTCCATACTAAAAAATACCGGTTTTGTATTTGCCCCTTTTATTTTATTTCCCTGTATAAACTACAAACACTATTCGTATACAATATACAATATAAACCATAACTAAACTATAATACAAAGCAGTTTTTGCGAGAAATAATGTAAAAATTCCCAGTTTCTAGATAATGTAGACACACCTTTTGCATTTTTTATTATCACCTGTTTTACACTCAAATATTCTATTTGTCTTGTGCATTGTACATTTTGTAGTAGTAAAATACATAAAATACGAAATACAAAATACCATAGCATTCCGAATTCGGAATACAGGTCTAAAATTCTAAAAAATTCACTTTACCGAGAACAAAATGCATAATATTCAAAAAATAGTTGAAAACCTTGTTCTCCTTTTTTTGAGTATATTCTCATTGAATACTGAATACAAAATAAAAAATGTAGAAAATGTACAAACTCCAAACTCCAAACTAACAACTAACAATAGAGTTACACACTAGAATATTCACTGTATGCAATGGGGAGGATATTCAAATTGGGTAGAAAAGTCGAGTCTAGAGTGTAGAGACTGGAGACAGACAGATTGTAAGTGGGTGAAAGACAAAGGTAAGTAAAATGGAATCCTATCAAGTGCAATCCTTTTACTTTCTCCTGACTTTGAGGTTTCCAAATTTCAAGGTATTATAATGCTGTCTCCTGTCTACCGTCCATTGTGTACAATCAGTCTCCAGTCAGTCTACATTCTACAATCTACAATCTACACGGCTTGTACCTTGTACTACTGAATACTGAGTGGAAAGTCCTCCATGTAAATTCGTTTCGTGAATTTTAAATCAAATATGTGTACACAATGTACAACGTACAATTTACAATGTAATAAATACAAAAGATAGCTCTATGCTTCTAATCCATGCATTTCCCCTCTAATAATACAGTCAACAATGGCTAGATCACAATGTGAATTGTGATGAAAACAAATCAGCATTTGTTTTATCGGGAAGCACAAAGTGTAATATACATGAATTTAGTGGGTACGGATGTGCTTGTAGCTTGTAGGCTACAAGTTGTAGCTTTTTAAGTTTAGTTGTACCATGCGTCTAGAGTCTGGAATCTGGAGTCTGAACAAAATGTATAAATACCATAGTAAGAGTTTGACTTTGACTTTGAAAAGAAAGCAAGAGAAAGTAAGAAGGAGGGATGAGACAGAGAGATTGTAAAAAGGATTCTGAGGGAAATTCCCTAGTCCTTGGAGAAAACATGATCATGATCTTCTTGAGATTAGATTCTACTGCTATTCCAGCGGGACGTTGAAAAACTTGTATCGATTATGTTAAAAAACTCTTTTATTCTAACTCTGATTCTCGGTATGAAGAATTCTACATTCTATGTACAATGTACATTCTAGTTTCTACTTTCTTCTAGCTTTTGGAATCTGAATCTTTTTGTACATGTGTAATGTGAATGTCTATGTTTCTGTCTTTTTCCCTCGCTTACTCTTCTTTTTATCCGTATTCACTGGTTCATGTATCCGTTCCTGGGTGGTTGGTTCTGGTTGGTGACTGAACTGAACCGAAAATCAGCTAGTTTAGTTTCTGCTTCTGGTTTTGTTATTTGGATCCGGATTTGGATTTAGATTTAGATTTGGATTCCGATTCCGATTCCGATTTAGACATTGGCTTTGGCTTTGGCTTTAACTGTTTCTTGGCTTCCGCTGTAGGGAGTTTCTCTCTTTTTTGCCATTGTGCAAAACATGAGGAGAATAAAGAATATCAAGAACAGTGTAAAAAGTACAGTAAGGATTTTTATATAGTGAAACTACTGTACTGTATTTATTATGTATGTCTAATATCTGTACAAATAAACTTGGTCCAATATTTCAGCTCCACTATTCACTCTTCACAGATTCTAGATTCACAACTCACAACTTTTATGCATAGACATGCATAAACGAAAGAGACAATAATGCACAATGTAACAAATGTACTTAGACCATAAAATACAAGAGAAGAATACATTCAGACCTTTTTTTATTACAGTTGACGACTCCATTTGACTTTTTCTAGTTTTTATTATGTACCACTGATAATCTTGTTATGACTTGTAAAATTTTTATCTGTGTACTGTGTATTGCAAGTTGTACATTGTACAATTTACATTGTATTTGATGCCCATAATAATGATAATATAATGTATATTTGAATTTTCTTGATGTTTTTTTATTTTTTTATGTAGACTCGCTCCGACTTCGTGGGAAGAGGAATGAAGTGTGGAGATGCGCCTAATCATGTCTGATATTGCGACGTGTAGAGTGGTCGTATTGGGTCAACCTGGTGTGGGGAAAACCGCTATTATCAAGGTAATTACCTAAGTCGGCTCGGATAATTAAAAACAATAATTGTCAATATGACTTTTGATAATGATAATTATTATCATTATCAAAAGTCTTATTTCCATTTGTTTTGAGTGTCAAGAGTCAAGAGTTAAGAGTCAAGAGTTAAGAGTCAAGAGTCTGGAATCTTGAGCCTTGAGATTTTAGATTTGCAAGCCGGTGGAGAAACTCACTTGTGACATGAGATTAAATTTAGTTGTGTATTGAGCATTGAGAATTGAATAAATAGAAAAGGTCGGATGGAAAGGTGACACCTCAATTTAGATCAGAGTTCAGCTGATCCTTAACTCATGATTAGTTTCATTTATACTTTCTACTTTCTACTTTCTACACTGTACTTTATGACTGCGTAGAACTAGTCAAGTAAAAAGGATAAAGTACAGCTCAATCTACAATCTACGCTCCACACTCGATTGGAAAGAATACGTATAAAATACACAATATACAACATACAATACAATCTACATGTACAGTGTACGTTGTACATTGTAAGTGAAATGAAATGAAACGTACCGATTAGAGCTGAAGAAAGTAAGAAATATATCCTGAGGGAACACAAAACCTTCAGAATTGTGCTACTTATGAACGTAATATTGATTTAACAGTGTCTCAGACCTAAGACGCTTGTAGCTTGTAGATTTCAGATTTGAGATAAAACTGTGCAACTCCAACTAGGCTGTAGGCTGTCAGATGGATTTTGGATGGGATTGGATTGAATCGGATTGGATTTAGTCGGATAAATCAAAGCTAAAAAGAAAGCAAGAGCGAGAGAAAAAGTGAGACTGTGAGAGGTAAAGTAAAACGTAGGAGTTGGAGCCCGAAATCAAATGCATGTCCTCAAGATCTTTGACATTACAAGTTACAAAGCAGTTTTTCCTAGGTTATTATACACATGTACAATGTACAATACACAATATGCATAGGCACCTGATCTGGTAGACTGTAGAATGTAAAATCTAGAATCTAGAATCTAGGTGCAAGATCCGACAGACACGGATTGGCTTAGACGGACACAAATTTACTTAACTGAAACATGTGAGTCCATTGTACGTTGTACGTACAATGTCTACCAATCTATCCATGTGTATTGTGTATTGTGTATGTAGAATGTAGATATGTACTTGTGACTTGTATAAATTATACTACTGAAATTTCTACAGTGGAATCGGATAATGATGGGATTTTTTGTCTATCTCTACATCTCTATTTATTTTTTACCCTCTCCGTCTTGCTCCTTGCTTTTTGGTTCTTTCTCCTTCTTTCCTTCTTTGATCTCTGTAGAAATAGATAGAACGAGATAAAAGACACAGGGCTGCCCGAGAATAAAAAAGTGCATTAGATAAATAGAAAAAAGTGAAGGAGCACCAGTACCATAAGTACCAAAAGCAACCGGGTGGTAGTCCGGGCGGGAAGGAGCTGTCAATGGAAAGTAGAATGGAAACAGATTGCGTATCAGATTAGGATGCTACGGCTTTGAATTCCTAATTCCTCACAAAACTAAAGTTACGGCTAGGACTAAATCTAAGGCTGAAGCTAAAATCTGGAATCAAATCTGGAGAAAAAAGTGAAAGCTGAGAGCCGACGGCAAAGCATGGAAAAGGAAAGGAAATCCATTCATGCAGTCTTTTCAACTCTCTTTCTCCTTTTCTTTCTCATCTTTCCTCTTTTATTAAGAGACTTTTATTGGGAGCGACAGGGACTGTGGAAAGTTGAATTAATCCAAAATCAAAATCCAAATCTCTTAATCAAATTTATAACAATAATAATAATAATGGTGATGACGATGGCCGTGATAATGACAGCTATGGGCTGCGTCTAATTTATTGCACTCTCTCCGCTTACGCGTCTACTATCCCTTTGTCTACCTTTCTATCTCTCTGTCTATCTATCTATCTAGTCTGTAGTCACAAGTGACTGTGACTGTGAATGTGGAGCAGAGGATGGAGGAGCGTTAAAGTTTAATGCATGTGTGTAATTGCATCGTTATGCAGTTTAATGCGATAAAAGTGGAAGTGAAATCTCATTTGATTCATTCCCCACTAGATGCAATAACAAAAGGAATGGTTCTAGTCTGTATACTATGCGCTGTGCAATGTAGAAGTGGATGGAATCTGAAATCCAGAATCTAGATACGAAGTAGTCAGGATTCTAGATTCTAGATCCAGGCGCGTAACTCTGTACATAATACATTGCACTTTCACACATGTACAAAATACTGTGCAACATGTATGAAAGCCAAAAGCCAAAGTCAGAATCCGAATCCGAATCCAGAAGCTCGTGAAACTAAATTATGGAGTAAGCCTCAGAAAAATACAATGGAATGTTTTCTCTCTGTGTTCTCCAGATTCTAGATTCTAGGTTCTAGATTCTGGATGCCAGAAAATGTTGTAGTGTTGTGTTCTTAAGGCAGATGGTTTGAGGCTGGGATACGGGTTAATGAAGAGTAAAGAGGGAATTTAGAGTTTAGGGAATGCAAATAGTTCATTTCCTTACATTTATTTACTGTGTACAGTGTTGTGAGTACAGTGTACTGGATATGAATGCATAGTGTACGTGGTACTCTGTACATATTTACACATGTACACTATGGCTAGAAGGTAGAAGGAATGTCGTTCATAGGATAATATTTATGAACCTACTTTGTTTCCCTTTATCACAATGCACATAGGGAGCAGGGAAATCTCTGACCTATTGTGAGTCCTGAATCATGAATTGTGATGAAGAAATAATACCATGTACAATGTACAGTCTACATGTAAAATACAACAGCTCTTGTTTACAAAATATGAAAATGAAAATGAAAATATGTGCTCTCGGCCGTTGTTTAGTTGATATTTCATAGTTTATGTTTTCTACATTCTACATTCTACACAGTCGAGTTCTTTCCATTTTCCATTCCTCTCTCCGGAATTAATTCTGCTGGCTTGGCTTGGCCTGAATTATACTGGATTGGATTGGATTGGCTTGCCTTTCATTTGTAGCTACAGGCTACAGGCTGTTTATTTAAAATATGTGTAAAGTACACATTATACTTTATACAGTGCTACAGTCTGCATTCTACTTTTAATGGAGGACAAATGAAGATGGAAGACACTTTGTTACTTGTTAGGTCGTATGTTTTACAAACTAGAGCTTTTGTTTTCCAGCTAATATGTAAAAGTCAAATATTAGGAAGCAAAAATGAAGATGAGAAAATAAAGTGAACCGATTATAAAAAAATATAGTAATAATAATACATGATAAAAATAGTAGCCGAATTAATACTAAAGTACTAACAAAATGTACTAAAAATTGTGTACCAGATACCATACCAAATGTATGTAATATTTAGCTATATTATGGTACATGGTACATATGAATTATATGTACAAGAAGTGTTCTAAAAATTGTTTGCATTTCATTTTTCGCCCACACTTTATATCTAAAGTCTAGAGTCTAGAGTCTAGAAACTAGGAATTAGGAACTGGAAAATAGGGACTGTTTATTCCAGATTGTAGATTGTAGATACTTGAATGTTCACATTTCCAAAGATAATGAGAGGATAAAATCCTTGTACTTTTTTCAATGAGACCAAATGAAAATGAAATTATGCAAGCTCTGGTTACTCCATGCTCCATCCTCCAAACTCCACACATGATGTTTGTACAAGTTGAACAGAGAAAGCGAGGGAAAGCTTCCACTTTGCCTAACTACCAAAACTTTGTAGGTACTTCAACTCTCTTTCTTCCCTTTTGGTAACAAGTACTACACCAAATACAAGTACAAATAAAAATTTTAATGATAAAATTTTTTTCTTTGCATCTAGAATCTAGAATTTAGAATTTAGAATCTAGAATCGTTTGTAAATATCAAAGAAAGTAGTAGCTTCGGCTCTACATATACTAAAATTGGAACGATACAGAGAAGATTAGCATGGCCCCTGCGCAAGGATGAC
>JAQGBH010000556.1:0-47879 GCA_034698265.1 Sminthurinus aureus
TGGGGTAAAAAGTACTAAACATCATTAAATGGTGATATCTAACTACTACAATTCCAATTTGGTCTCAATTGTGACCGCAAGTACGAAAACTGGCAAGTGTACAGTATTAGCCTACTCGCATTTTCCGAGTAGAGCTGACTTTGTGCATCCGCCCACAAGAAGTGGGCGGAGCTGAACTCTTGATTTTAATTGGGATTAACTGGAAGTAATCCCAATACCATTGTCCTGAAATATCAAGTTCCTAGCTTTACGGGAACTTACTTTTCTAGACAACTTTTTTTTTCTTCTATAAGAAAAGTGTACAGTATTAGCCTTCTGGACGGTAGATGAAGAATAAAGAAACTCTGGGTTTTGGGGGTATTTCGAAGTTTTTCATCATCCACAATTCACACGTGTAAAAATTTAATAAGCGAGGGAAAACAAACAACAAGCGAGAGAAAGTGGGCATAAAAGGACCGGCAAAAATTAATATTAATTACAAGTATCCGTCGGGCGGAAAAACGCTTAAAATTAATGTATTATTTATTATTATATAGCGCATAAATTCTCTGTAGATTGTAGTTATTACGCATTACACAGTATATGAAATATTAAGTATTTAAATTGAGCTGGAGCAGTGAGCTTTAAACATTATGTCCTTCATGTCACACACATGCAAATAAACTGCACAACACCGGACGCAGTACAAAAAACACAAGAGTTTTAATTACATTAAAGACTCTCAACTCTCAATTCTCAATTCCCATGTGCAATTATTTTCCTCAAGAGAGCATTAAACATCATATATTAGACATGAGGAAACCGGAAAAGTTTTATCAGCTTTCCTCCTTCCTCTTCCCACACATGTTGTACTTTATAAATAATAAATAATATAATAATGAATAACAGGGTAAAAAATACAAAAAGTTTCCGCCTTGTTCTTCAATATTCAGCACTCAACACTCAGCACTCAAGCCAAATGTTTATTTCAGTCTGTTCCTTTTGAGCTTGGAACTTGGACTTGGACTTGGTGGATGTGTACACTGTAGAATGTACAATAAATAAAATTTGGTCGTGAGAATGACAAGTTTTATCATCCTTTTTGTTCATTTGCCACTTTCCATCCAACTTCACCACTTTTTCTGACTAAAAATATCTGTCATTCATATTTATTTACGTATTTATTATATTTATTACTTATACGGTGAGCTGATTAGACGTATCAACTTTTGTATTAGAAACTTATTGTATTGTATTTCTTGGACTACATGTACAATGTACAGTGTACAATTGATTATATCAAATATCAATTCTGTATATAAGACATGATAATATGGAACACAAAATGTCATCACCACAACTCACAACTGCTGATAAACTGAAAGAAGAAGAAACTTCAACTCTTCACCAACAAAGACTGATAGAAATCATAATAGCAGGAAAGAAGAGGAAATCAGTTGTTTTCTTATATGTATTATATATTATATCTATATCATTATTAATGTCTACTTCGCACTCCCTCAGCAGCTTCTCATTTCTCATCTCTCATCTCATCTGCCATCTACTTTTATAGTTTTACTTGTGATTTTCCATGATATGACCACAACTCGAGTATTATTATTATTACGAATATTAAGACTTTGCTTCATCATCTTTGCAAAGTTTTCTCTTCTGTACAGTACAGTGTACAGCATAGACTATAGACACTAGATCGTTTCACTTTTGCGGGTTTTTGACCCTTGAGAAAACCCCCAATGGAGTTTTTGGAATTTCTTCCTTCTTTTGCAGGGTTTGTATGGCTAGGACATTCAAAAAAAATTCTATCCCTGTCCCTGTTCCCCCCTGGAGCAAAATGCCGGATTTCCTAGTGAAAGCTCATTTAAAATACATGGTGACCTTTCGTGACCTTTTGTGACCTCGAAACCTAATCCAAAAGAATTAACTTTTTCAAAGCTTGTTTCTTACACCAAAAGGAACGATATGACGAGGATTTGGCAAACTTTGGTTTTTCAAGTCTCTCTACTGTACACTGTACTTAGGTAAAAGTTTACAGTACATTAGGAGAATCTTGGAATTTGAATATAGGCCCAAATTCCAAAATAAATACTCTGTAAACGTATAGGCTAGTGATTTTCATAATCCCAGCGAATTGCATTCACAATTCACAATTCAGCACAAAGATATTTATAACAATGTATAAATAGAAATTAACTTCAGAAAATAACTTTCAAACCCCTCTGGTGATTTTCCCGTCTACGTGTGAAACGCGATATGCGATGATATACGATATGACATAACATGAGTGATTCTCTCGCTCTCTCCATTCTTTTTCCTAAGCTGACAAAGAACGTCAAAATTTAAAACTAGCAAAATAGAAAATAGACAAAAAACGAATAGACAAAATTCAGAACAAGTTTCAAATGGAAGTGCAAAAAGTTGGATGACTGATGGATAGTTTGAAAAGTAGGTGGAAGGGATGAACTCACAATCTCACAATATGAAGTATTAAGTAGCTACACTTAAAATCCCGCTGTGTTGCAAATGGAAGTTTAAAATTAAACAAAGTATGAATTGTACTTTTTAGACTTCAGTTTAAAGTATTCAATAAATATCAGTTTATTTTTACTACATTTTGTCCTTTTACTTTACGCTTTTTATACTCAGTCCATTTTGGAGATGAAAATGGACGGGAAACTCAACGTTTGATTCTGGAGATAAAGTCTCCCTCTGGCTGGAGAAAATGTATATTTTTTGTCCATGAACATTGGGTTTATTACAGAGTTGCGTCCGCTTGTCCTACAGAGTGAGCAGTGAGCACAGTTAGAACCAAGTACGGGCAATCCAATATCAAACATTCAATATCCAATCCAAATCCAACCAAAATCCAATTCTCAATTGTCAAATAATTGTTCATTTATTCTATCTAAATTCCATCTTAATAATATTATGAAAAATAAGCATTGTATGATCTCGATCATTGGAATAAAACAAAAGCAACAGGACATTTAGAATTCAACTAAAAACTTAAATAAGACAAATAACAAATAATACATAATAAAAATGACAAGTCAACTGTCAAGGTGTCAAGATTGACAAAACAAATGCAATTAAAAATACAAATAACTTTAAAAAACATGTAGGAATGAGGAATGCTATAATACGAAATTTGCACAAGTTACAAAAGTCATGGCTCAATGATGTGATTGGAGATAAGCTTGATTTGTATTTGGTATTTGGTAGTTGTACATTGAGCTTGAACCTATAATCAACGTACACATCTTTTGTGCTATATAAAAATGGGTAACGTTTTGTTTAATGCATACCGTAGACTGTAGACTGTGATATGTGCATCAGGCATCGGGATGCCTCATGTCTAATGTCTAATGCATACACATGTAGTTTAAACTGGATCAAGAGGTTAAATTTTTGAAAAATGCCTAAAGAGTCCTGAGTATTGAGTTTAATAGCCCCGTAATGATATGATTTAGATTATTTTCAAATATCCGTCCATCTAGAATCTAGAATCTAGACACTATGTACAATATACGATATTCATGTACCATATTTTGTATGTACGTATTCTGAGTTCTGATTAGCACCAAGCACCAAGTATTCACATAAAAATTCTTAATGTTTAACATGCCCCGATTCTAATCCATTTAAATCCCATTACTCCCCTTTTGGTTTTTGGTTTTGCATTTCTTTCCAGCTTTTTGAATTGCATTGGGTTAAAATTTAAAATATTTTTTTCTCTTTTCACCATGTACATTGTACAATTGCACATATTTCATGTGTACTGTTTATATTATTATAAATTATAAAGGTTACGAAAATGAGAAGTGTTGTGAGTTGTGAGCAGTAAAAATGCATGACTAATCACTAATCATATGTATTTTGTATGTCTTGAAACTAATAATTCCTAATTCCATAGTGAATCATAATATACTTATAAATCTGCTCCAATCAGCTATCGGCCGCTAAATTCTACATTCTACATTCTACAACCAATAACCAACAACCAGTCATTAAAAGGTGCATAATATACAAGTACGTCAATCGCCAATTGGGGGTCGGTTGAAAATTTAAAAGTTTACAATAAAATACACAAAAATACTAAAAAAAATTGAGAGAAATCCTAAGTTTTTTGAACTCTACCAGTCTCAAGTCTCAACAACATACAGTCTGTAGTCTGTTTACTCTAATGTCTAAACTTGTAAACTCTAAATTCTAAGTATGATTTGGATTGCATAATTCATGAAAATACACATACACATGTAGTTTATAAAAGAAAGAAAGTTCTTTTATTGGTCATTGATCATTGGTCACTGGTCTTGGTATGCCTTTCCAATTTCCAACATGCAATACAAATACAAACAGATATATATATTTAGTTTATTTATATTTACATGCACGTACAAACTATGAGTCATGCACAAAAACTGGATACTGGACATTGCATTGACAATCGAAAATTGACAGAATATACTTTAAACAAGGATGAGGGATTTGGATAATCTTTTCGTCTATAAATCTTGAGACCTCTTATAATTAGTCGTCTATAGTATGTATGGTATATTAGTATATTGGTATACAGTACGGATTATATGTGTTGATACTTGATACGTGTTGCACAGTATATGGGCTAAAGGCTAAAAAAAGAAAGGCATGCCCATGATGTATTTTTGAATATTATTTATTTTCTATTCTCAATTCTCTTTATTGTATACTGTATACTCTGTACTGTTCAACATTTAATATTTAATCCAAAAGACTGCCTTGTCTTGTCTTGGGTTTCGTCGTCTTTTCCGTCTTATCTAAATGATTATCATATCATATTTTATGCTCCACACGGCTCCTATTACATACATACATACATACACCATACAAAGATTATAGAGGATATGCCGTATTTTTCGTCCAGTTCTTTTTGTACATATCAGAACGTATTTGCTGCTGCATCTAGTATCTAGTATCTAGTTTCGAGAATCTATGTAGAATATTAATACGTGTTTATTTGTACATACGTGAATTTTACAATATATATAATATATTATTATATGTCGTTGTGTTATGACTTGATATTCATACGTAATTTCTTTCCAGCATTCGTTTCAGTTTATGGAATTTAAAGAAGTCGTTCACTACACACTACACACTACACTCTCTCAAAGGAAAAAGACACTAGTCTGTCTTTGCTCTCTGACTCTGTTACCATTTCTTTATCTGCCTCTTTCTGTCTCTCTGTGCATTGGGTACTGAGTACTGAGTGTGTGTCTGTGTGTGTATAGGTGTTTACTAGGTATTTTTCCACTAGATTTTACTTCCACTCCTTCACTTATTACAGACTAGAGAGTAGAGAGTAGACTAGAGACTACAGACAAACAGAGTTCATGTGCATGTTACCCGTCAAAAAAATCAATCATTTGTCATTTGCTCCTCAACTGTGTTAAATTGCACTAGGATCTAGGATCTAGGATCTAGAATCTAGAGTTTAGAATTTAGAATTTAGAATTTAGAATAGCATTAAAATCAACTAGTTCAATTTAACTTTTCAAAATGAATGAAGAAAGTGTGAAGACTCTATCCGTCGCTCTGTTCAAAATCGGAGCCGTTAAATTTGGATCCTTCAAGCTCAAATCCGGAATTTACAGTCCCATTTATTTTGATTTGAGGGTTGTCATCTCTCATCCCGCCATCATGGTATGTCAATAAACAATACTTAATCAACAAGAATTTCATAATAATCATTATTGATAATCCAATCCATTAGCTTTTCTCCTCTGAATGACAAATGATAAATAATAAACAATGGAAAGAGCAATCATTTTAAAAGAAAAAAACTACATGAACAAAATTCTGTGCATTTTCCTTATTTTTTATTTTTGTTTTTATAATATAGAGACAAATCAGTGATTTAGTTTGGGCGGAGATTAAGGCGAAAGAATTGAAATTTGAGACCGTTTGTGGAGTTCCGTACACAGCTCTACCGATTGCTACTTTAGTCTCAGCTAAAAATGACATTCCCATGATTTTAAGACGGTAAATTAATTTATTAAAAAACAAAAATAATAATAATATTATTATTATTATTTATTTTTTATTATTAATATTAAAAACTGAAATTTGAATTTGAAAAAAAACCAATTATAATTTTCTATCATGATTATTTTGAATTGTTCAGGAAAGAGCCCAAAACTTACGGGACTGGAAAATTGATTGAAGGTGACTACAAACCTGGGACAAGATGTCTAATAATTGAAGACGTGGTGACGACTGGTTCGAGTATTCTTGAGACAGCGGAGAGTCTTCGTCAGCACAATATAACAGTGGAGGATGCCATCGTGATTTTGGATCGAGGTCAAGGAGGTGATGCAAATCTGATGAATCACAAGATAAACATGGAGGCCTTGCTTGAAGTTCAGCCGCTACTCCAAGCCCTCCTCTTGGAAGGTCTCATCACACCGGAGCAAAAGGCCAAGACGGAGGAATTTTTGAATCGTACCGCTGCCAAATTTGATCCCGCCTTGGATAACATTTTCCGAAAGAAACTGATCCCACGAATGGCCTGCACCACTTCCAAGAAACTTCTTCGAATCATGTACAAGAAAAAGACGAATCTCTGCCTCTCTGCGGATCTTCAACATTGGACTCATGTCATTGAAGCCGCTACAAATCTTGGTCCCTACATTTGTCTCCTCAAAACCCATATCGACACCCTCAACCTCGAGAATTACGTCAATGTCCTGGAATTTAGAAAACAGCTCAAGGAACTAGCAACCAAATTTGACTTTCTCATCATGGAGGATCGGAAATTTGCGGATATTGGCTCCACCGTTCAAAAACAGTTGACGAGTAAACCCTTTGAAATTGCTCAGTGGGCTGACCTCGTCACGGTTCATGGACTTCCAGGTCCTGGAGTTTTCCAGAGTTTTGAGGGTCTAGAAAATGTAGGAGTTGTCGTCATAGCGGAGATGAGCTCATCTGGAAATCTCATGGGAAAACTTCATGATTACAAAGCAGAGAGTCTCAAAATGACGGACGGCTATGACAAACTCATTGCCGGATTTGTGTCTCAATCCAAAATCCGGGTAGATAAAAAAGATACTTTCTATCTCCAGTTCACACCCGGCGTGGCTCTCAACAACTTCAAAGATGGTGATGGCCTCGGACAACAATATTGTTATGTGGAGGATGCCATTTTGGAACGAGGAGCGGATATTATTATCGTCGGCAGAGGAATTCTCAAACATTCAAATGATTATCGACGGGAAGTTGCTGAGGAATTCCAGAGAAAAGGATGGGCTGCACTCGTCCAAAAATTGATGCACAACTACAGAGACAAATAAAAAATTTAATTATTCAAATATCAACGGTTTTTGATAATAATAATAATTATTATTATTATTACTATCAAACCTATTGATTTTTATATATTATATATATTTTCCTAAATCATTTACAATTTACAATTTACAGTGTACATTTTACACTAATCAATATTTAATATAATAAAAAAAAATCACATCAACAATCAACAACAACACCATAAATAAAACATGGTAATAAAAAATTCAACCTTTAGTAAACTTCAATGGAAGATGGAAAACTCATACATATTTCATGTTTGATACTTGAACAAAGATTTTAAAATGTACCATTAAACTTTTTTCTTTACCTTTATCAAGAATCAAGAGATTTTTAACAACAAAAACAAAAATATAAAAAATACAAATGAATGAATAAAAAAATATAACAATTCAGCTACAAAATCTTAAAAGCTTGATGAGTGATCAGCGTTGCTCGTTGCTCCAAAATACAAAATAATATTGTTTATTTACATTTTTATTTTATTATTTTAAAACGGCAGACAGAAACAAATTCTATTGCTATTTGATAATTATTGTCAATAGTTTTGGTCGTAAAATAAATACGTGCATCTCTTTCAAGTTAAATTTCATCATTGTTTTCTCTTAAATTTCTTTGAATTTTGAAACCACTGAAATATTATGATAGAACGTTGTGAATTTTGAACGTGTAGATACTAGATACACAATACACAAAATACACAAAATAATATAGTACATTACATGTACTATACTATTTTGAATAAATATATTATTCTGAGTAAAAAGTACATTCGATTTGATATATGATATTTGATGTGTGTGATGTGTGATGTATGAAGTGTAAAGTGTAGTCATGTGCACGGATTCAAATTCATAGCATGTTTTTACAATTTTCACTTGATTCGGTTTCATGTACATCTTGAATCTTGAAAGTGTTCTATTTTCTTCTTCTAACTTGTACTCTCTACTCTCTACTCTCTAGCTATTTCCGCACTCTACACTTTACACTGTAGAATGTAGAATGTAGAATGTATGCAACAATTTCAGAGAAATGTAAAATGTGAAGAGTTGAATTTAAACTCGCATGGCTAACCGCATCCCATCACATCAAAACTGAGAATTGAGAATAGAGAAAAGTACTTGTTCCACATATGTTTTTGTGCATGTCTATTTCATTTTAGAGTTTAGACCCATCTACATTATTCATACATGATTCATCCAGGATATAAGACATTTTACCTGTGCATTTACTATCTGCTCACCCGTACAGTGTACAGTGTACAGTGTACAGGTTTCTGGCTTCAGGCTCCAGACTCCAAACTCCAGGGCTTGAAACTTACAATAGTATTACGCATGAATATATACAACACAAAGTGTACACTGTACAATGTACACCTGTATCAAATGTTGAATGTAGAATGTTGAATGTACCGCTATTCGCTAGTCGGTATTTCCACACCCGAAAAATATTCAAAAGGAAAAAGCATCAAAGCAAATTCAATCCGCTTGAGTTGAGTTGAGTTGGAGCATCCCGTATCCAGTGTAGGTATGCTGTAATAAAATGTAATATTCTATTCTATTCTATTCTGCTCTATTCCATCCTATTTATCTCTCTTTCCATCTCCGTTTATTATAGTTTTCTGTTTTCTATTTCGTGTTTTGTATTTTGTATTTTGTATCTTGTACATACATGTACTTTTAGTTTGGAGCTTGGAAGTTGGAGGATTTCGATGATACTACATAACATACACATTATACTGTACAGGTGCTATGCATATGTAGGGTGTACTTTGAAGTGTATCTTGCACATGTTTTAGGTGCTAGATTTCTGTTTACTCTTTCAACATTTCAACAGGCAAAATATTCATCGATTCTAGACTCTAGACTCGAGATTCTAGCTTCCAGCTATCTTTTTTCACTAGACTGATACTCGATACAAAACTTTACAAACAAATAAACATCACATAGACGTTGACACAGATTCACAACTGGCAACTGGTGACTGGCAACTGGAAGCTGGAAAGTGGAAATTGACAACAGCTCAGTTGCAATCACAACTACAAATGTTTTGCATATATTCTCATTCAAATTCACATCCGCTTTGGAGTTCCCGTTCCACTTTTTTTATTTTCAGGTAAAAGTTGATGATTTCAGTGTTCATTTTCAAGCATAGAGAAAAATTGGGAAAAAACGTCAATGCAGTATTTAATGTTTATGATATCATTTTAAGTATTAATGTAAGTCAGAGTATGATTATCCTTGAGGTTTGAGGTATAAGAGCAAACATTAAAATCAAAGTCAAGGAGTAGTTTCATAAATAGTAGCGAAATGGAAAACCAACATGAGTGATAAATTGTAGAGTGTAGAGTGTAGAGTGTAGATAAATTTTCTTCCGCATTGGAATTCCATTGGTAAAAGCCATCATAAAATAGAAACTACAAAGTACAAAGTACAAACAATAGAGAAAAAAAAAAGTACAAACAAACAAGCAGACATAAATGCTGATACAGGGTAATATTTTGTGAATAAAAAATAAAAATAAAAAGGCAATTAATTTCAAGCCAGCAGAACTAAGGAAGATCCATGTGTTGCTTCATGCATTCTTTATGGACTATTCATTGTACACTGTACAGTTTGAAAGACACGCTTGTTAGGTTTATCGTGCTTTCTGATATTATTATTATCATTATTATTATTAAGTGTAGTTGGAGTTGAGGTTGTAGACAGGCCGTATGTGCATACATGATATTCGGTCTCATGTTTTAAATCATAAAACAATTTTTCATAAATGTCAATTGTCATAAAACTCTGGTCATAATACTTTTTATCATAAAAATGCAAATGTTATTTGTTATAAAACCATTCTCATAATACAATTTGTCATAAATGTCATTTTTCATAATTCAAATATCATAATGATAGTTATCATAAATGTCGTTTGCCATAACTACTTCTCATAAAAAATTGAAGATTCAACTGGAAAATGCATTCATTTCGTCATATCCCGATCCTTCAAATAGTATGAAATCTTCCACACTTAAAGTTTCACGAAGCTCTTCTGGTACTACATAAGAATTTCGATCATTCTGATCAGAAGAATTGGTCACAACCATAGTCTTTCTAACTTTAAACAAAGTTCTCTGAAAGTAAGATGTTGGACCGGAAGCCGCCACTGCTTCGTCATCGTTGACGAGCTGAGCTTAGTGTTTTGGCATCAATTCATTTACTGCTAAAGCCAGAAAATTCTTTGCCAAATCCCGAGCACCGAACTTCCTTTAACTTTAAACCGGGCAGCACAGCTTCTTGTGTGATTTTCACATGTAAAGTAAGCAGTAGCTTTGTGCTTATTGTTGTAATTAAATACATATCCCTCAGCACAGTGTATTATGATAACTAACATTATGAGTAGTGGTTTATGAAAACAGGTTTATGACATTTGGTTTATGAGAAAGGAAAATTATGATAAATGACAATTTATGGCAATTGACATTTATGAGTTAAGGATTTATAACAATGGTTTTATGAGAAATAACAGCTTATGACAAATTGTTTTATGACTTAAAACATGACACGATGATATTCATGTGCTACTTCAACTTTCTACTTGCTACAATCTACTTGCTACTAAAACCATTCTATACTCTATACTCTATACGCAGCCACCACTGGCACTGGAACTTTCCCCCTGGAAGGACACGGAGAAAGCACGCATACTACTACACTCTTTTTAAACTAGCTGTAGCAAAGTCAGTGGCAGTGGCAGTATCAGCAGAATTTTTATTCAACAAGGAGGAAGCGAGGGAGTGAGCGCGAGGCACAGGCAGAGAGAAAGTGAGACTTATTTTAGTGGTGGTTTGGCTGTACAAGGGGACGAAGAAGACGGTTACACGGCTACACGGTTTAAAATGAGTTGAGCTGAACCAAACTGAGTTGAGCTGAGAATCTAAACTCTAGAATCTAGAATCTAGAATCTGTCTCTGTCTTTTTCTCCAGTGCATTCCCGATCCCAGTTTCCAGTACAACAGACAACAGACTTTGCCCTACAATTTTCTTCATTTTTCCCTAAAAGTTAAACTACCTGCGTACATCATACATCATACATCATACACAATACACAATACACTATACAGCCTACAGTCTACAATCTACAATATACAGTCAGTGTGTAGTTAGAGAGACTCATTCAGCTTATTCATCTCTTTTGTGCACTTTTCCTGGTGGATTTCTACTTTCTACTTGGTTTGGTTTTGTACCTTGTGCTTTGTTCTCCTCAATACTCACTCCAGCTCTAGTTCCAGCCCCCAGACGAGCTAAGAAAGAAAGAAAATATATTTTTACTCTCCAAGAGATTCTTACCAAGAGTTACTAACTTCGTATCATTATTACTGTATCATCTATTACATCATCATCATCATTTTTCCCATTCTCCATTCTTCATTCTCCATTATTAATACGTATTCTTTATTCTTGGAAAGTTGTATTGTATATTGTATTGAAAGAAAAAACGGATCCTGTGACATGGAACATGGGACTTTGTCATAGTCATATAATATAACATACACCATACGTCATACACTTACACTTTGTACGGATGACGGATAGCGGATATAAAATATTGTAGAGAATGGTCAACGTAAAAAATCAAAAGTCACAAGTGAATGTGCAGTGTTCTGTGTCCTATGTTGTTCGCGATGTGGAAAAAATACAATAATTTTGAATGAGAAACTGGACCAAAATATAATGTGATAGAGAAAGTATTTGAACATTTTTACCATGTACATTGTACATATGAAGACATTTTTCTCCGCGTTGTACATTCCGTATTCCGTCATATTCTTGTGCAGTATTCTTCCTGGACGTACATAATACATAATATAATACAGTTTCCCCGTGACCAAGAAAAATAGTGGAGGAGGATGAGGATGACAATGAAAATGAGAATGACTTTGTCTCATTCTCATCACCCTTTAACCTCGTCTTCTCTCACTCTTGTTTTTACATGGTGGATGCTGGATGGACATTTGTCTTGATCTGTGAGGAGTTTAAGTCAATTTACTTGGCCGTTCTGCCACGGTCTGCTGTGCTAGTGTGTTTTATGTCACAGTCTACAGTCTACAGTCTACAATCTACAGTCTGCAGTCTAAAGTCTACATACTTTTCACAGTCATGTGATTTTTTTTCATGTAGTAGCCATTACAGTACAAGGTTATGCTCTGTGAACAAAGAAGAGAAAGCAGAGTTGAACCGTTAAAAGAACCCAAACAACATGTAGAATCTAGAATCCTCCGCTCCATTTTCATCTAATCCAGAATATAGAATCCAGAACCCAAAATCCAGTTTATTTATCTAGTTACTGAACCAACCCAGTGTTATTTATTTTTCAGCTTGTAACCATGTAAAATTTCAATCAAGCTTGAAGCCTCATTTTGGTTTCCCTGTTGGTTTTGAGTTTTGAGTTTTGATTTTGTTTCCCATTCTTCATCATGTTGAGATTCAATTTGGACGAGGAGATTTATCAGTCGGAAGAAGAAGAAGAAGAAAATGGAGATTCAGTACTCGGAGTAGAAGCAGTGACAGAGACAGAAACAGAGCTACAAGTACAACTAAAAGAAGAAGAAAAGGAAACGGAGCAGAGGAAACCTCGACTTTTAACAAAGAAAGTGAGTGTACAATATAATTAAGTGAAATGTTCCAAATTCTTATCCTTTTACTCCTTATTATTGATTATGACTCCACTGTATATTCCTATATTCGTACATTCGTATAAACGTTAAAAGGTCTCAAAGTTTAATTTCCAAGTTTTCAACTTTCAACTTTCTACGTTCTACATTCTACACAAACCAGAAAGTAAAAAACACGAGATAAAAAATACAAAGTACGAGGGAAAAGTAATGAGAAAACCTAAGTAAGTAAGTAGAACGTATAGCGACTTAAATATAAAATTGCAGGAGACAAACCAAAACAGTAGCAGTAGAAATATTTTCTTTGCATAGAAAATAGAAAACTGAAAGAGAGTGTAAAAAAAGTTTCTTCATTTAAAGGAAAAGGACAAGGTTGTAAATGGTAAAAACATGGAAAATGGAAAAGTATGGAAATGTGAAGAAGAGTTGCCGCACTTGTATTACTTTCCTTGTACATTGTACATTGTACATACATCATTAATCATTAACAAAAATGAGCATCCGCAAACTTTTTTTTCTGGTGCAATCTGGAGCAGTTTGAACATTGAACATAGTACATTAACAAAGTAATGATGTGTGTACAATGTGTACATAATAAATTGTAAACTGTGAACTGTGCATACTTTATCTTGAGTATAATATCTAAATTTTCTGCGCTTATTTTGTCTCCAAACTCTAGATTCTAGACTGAAAACGGAATATGAAATACAAAATTTAACAACTGTGAAATTTTAATGATGCATTTTCCCCTTAGATTGTCATTTCCACATCTTTTATTAAATCTTTCTCGCACACTTTTAAATTTTGAATTTTGAATCTTGAATCTTGAATAAGCTTTCCTCAGAAAAATCTATAGTCTTTTGCATCCTGCACCCTGCCATGATAAATATAAATTACCAAATTACGCAGTATAAATTATCAAGATATAAAAAAGTTTCCAAGTTTCAAGTATAAACTTGGAAAAATTGTAGTAGACAGAAATTCATCCGTATAATATTTTTAATACTTGGTGTAAAATATAATATTTCTTTTTCTCATTCATCCTTTTTTAACAATCAAGAAAAACACGCTGATTTTCTGCATGCCCTTTAAACTTTAAAATCTTTAAACTGTACATTTTACATTGTACATGAGTTATGAGCTGAGTGCTGAGTGTCAAGTTTGAATGTCAATTTTGAGCTAGAATATAGAATTGCCTCAAATCTCAAATCTCAAACAAATGTCCGTGTAGAATATAAAACGGTGTGGAATTTTCAAATTTGGCTTTATATTTTTTAACTGACGTCCTCAACTTTTATGTACGATGCATTTGGGCCCATTTGTACATCAGTTAATCTCCTCTTCTCAATATGTAGTCGTTTTCTGTCATTCGTCAAGAGTCAAGAGAAACACGAGCATTGACTCAATACTACTGAATACTGAATAATATTCGCATCATATTTATATATCTACAAGTTGAAAATTCTGAGGAAATTAATACATGTGTGAATTTAAATTGAATTTAAGTTTCAGAAACTTCAAAACTGGCCGTTTCTCTTTTACAATAAATAATGTAAACACTAAATACTAAATTCATGTCTCGTGTCCAAATAATATGTAATACATCCTGTATGGTAGAAAGGTACATGTTGGTACAGTTTGGAATGTGAACGGTGAATTCTTATTGATAATGGATATTAGATATTAGGTAGTCCAGTTGCAAATATATCAGTATTATCAATTATCAGTATCACGTCACCGTGTCGGTGCTGACGTAAACGCAGCTTATACAAAGTAGGGGATACACGATAAATCCCTGGGAGAAAAGGAAAATCAGGATGGTTTGTACCTTTGATTGGATGATTTAATTACAAAATACTCGTTTCCTCATCTCCTCATTTCCTTGTACGTTGTGCGTTGTACGGAGTACGCTGATGCAATGGATTTTGAATTTTAGCCGTTAACTCTTGGTTCTTGACTGTCGACTCTCGACTCTCGACTAAATCGATTAATAAGCATCCAAATTTGAGAGCAAGATTTCAAATGTCCTTTTTTGATACCAAATCTCTGAATCTGAACTCTGATTTTGAATTTTGTCCATAGTGCATAATTGTATTACGGTTTCAAAGGAATTATTATGGAAATTATGAGATTGTATATTGTACATGTGAACTGGGCAGGAGTCAGCATACCTTATTAAATTATTAATAATTAATAATTATTAATACTAATGCATTTCTTAATAGATAAATTTGTAAGCAGAAAGCAGCCTGCAGTATGTAGTCTGTAACTGCAAGAGAAAAGAGCTTGTTTGTAGTTTGTAAAAACTACAAGATAGAAATAAGGTGTGAAAAAAAGTTAGGGGTTGCTGTTTTCCTTCATAACTCATAACAATAGACAGAGAATTGTAATGCCACATATATTATATTAAAATCTTTATCTTTTTCAATAGGACAAGACTGCAAACTGATTAAACTAAGAGAAAGCCGTGGAGCAGTGTACATTTATTTAACTATCTACTTTCTACTTTCACCAATGGCAATGTCGTGCAAAACCGTAACGTAAAATAAAGTTGGCCATGCATCATAAATAATAAATAAAGTGGAGTTTATACATAGACAATTTTTTTGAATCAGCCAAGTAAATGTCCCGTTAACTGTAAAAAATATAAAAGGGATCAACAAGTAGAAATATAAAGTGTAAAGTACAAACAAAAGGAGTCAAGAAAAATCGGTACAAGATGATGGCCAACAGATATCGAGCGACTCCCCGTCGCTGTTCAATCTTAATGATGCCCAAAACTCGTCGTTCCTCCACTCTCCGTCGTCACAATAATAATGATCTCCCAGTCATGGACAATATTCAGGTAAGAATGATGAGTTTGACAAATCCAGTGTCGTCTGTCCTGTGTTCTGTTGTCTATTGTGTATTAAGAATCGTTAAATCTGGATAAATGACATATATATTGTGCGTTGAAATGTTGTTAGTTGTCAATAATTGTCAATTGTAAAACAATTCCTGGACTATTAATTACTACATAGATCTAGATGACTAAAACTTACAATTAGAGAGCCCACGTAATTAAAATACCATGATATAAAATATAAAATGGACGACCCCACTGTGCCTCAATGTGCTGATCCTCCTCTTCTTCTTCCTCCACTTCCTCCGTCTTCTGCTTACTCTTCCACGTCTGTCCATAATGTAAGTGTCCGTTGTCAGTTGTCCATTGTCAATCGTAGTTATAAAATGTGTATTTTTGTCTTTGTGTCATGGTCGGCTAAATATTTGAAGCTGCATAATTTTCTTAGTGGATAAAAATAGCAGGAATAATACACATACTTAATATAATAGTTAATAGTATATCATCTGTGTGATATTATATGTTACGTGTTACGTGTTACGAACTAAACTATTAAGTTTTTTGTGAACCAGGACGACTCTAATAAAATGTTGTATCGGGTGTAATTGATGTATGTAGACTGTAGACTGTAGACTGTAGAATATGTATGTACACTGTACTTTCTCTGTTTTCTCTTTGTCTTGCATCCGATATTGATATTTATGTTGATGTTGTTCTTTGTTGAGTAGTATGTAAAATGTGATATGTGACGTTGTTCATTTTATGCAAGGTACACGGAAAAAATGTGTGCTTTCAAACACAACAATGTGCATAGCAGAAATACTCAAAATTATTAATTATTAGACTCTTCTCCGAACATTGAGCGTGTACCCTTCCAACAAAATGAAATGGCTACAGGCTACAGGTAACATCTCCTATTACTCTGTGGATGTGAAATGTGAAATGCGACAGAAAAAATACAAAGACAAACAGAAACATGGATGATCAAATTTCATTACACTGCACTGCATTGAGGTTTCAAATTCTAAATAAACTCGGGGTGCAGTCTATTTCCTGTTTCCCCCCTCTCCAATCTTGATTGTATCAAAATATATAGCTGTTTTACGCTAGGCTCTGAGTTGCCTGTTCTGGTCTGTGTTCTGAGTTTTTAGTTTTGAGTTTACGATGAACTGTGAAAAAGGACTGGTGTATCATGTCGAATGTCGAATGTCAAATGTCGAATTTTGAGTTGCTCTAAGGGTTTTGTTGTTAAATGTTGTTTTGTTGTCTCTTGCTGTCCTTGTTCATTGTTTGTCGTTCACCGTTTATCATGCACGGTAAGGGAACTTAGGTCAATTTATATCCTACCCCCTCATAAAATCCGTATCCGATGGCGAGGGGGTCTCCGTCAGGTTCTAACTTTAATAGCCATTACTCTGGCTAAGAGAAATGGCTATTACTCTGGCTAAGAGAAAAAGCTACTATTCCGGCTATGAGAAATAGCCATTACTCTGGCTAAGAGAAATAGCCATTACTCTGGCTAAGAGAAATAGCCATTACTGTTGCTAAGAGAAATAGCCATTACTGTTGCTAAGAGAAAAAGCTACTATTCCGGCTAAGTGAAATGGCTATTACTTTGGCTAAGAGAAAAAGCTACTATTCCGGCTAAGAGAAATGGCTATTACTTTGGCTAAGAGAAAAAGCTACTATTCCGCTACTAAACATGGAACTTTAGAAAAACAGGCTGTGGCTATTTAGAATTTGACATTTTTAAACATGTGATGGCCATCGGATAGGATTTTATTTGAAGAGCTCTGTTTTTGCCCGTCATATGACGGGCGTTTTTACTTGTTGTGTATAAAAATAGAAACATCTCGATAAAATGAACGGATGATACCGGATGATGTTAGGATGCTGGATCTAATTAAAAATAAAATACTAGGTACGCTTTCAACATGTCCATTGTCCATCTTCCTTGGGCAACAAGTTTTGACTTGAGTCTTGAGTCTTGAGTCATTGAGGTCTCCTTTTCAATATGAATGTTTTCCCGCATTACAAATTTCAAATCTGGTCATTGACAAAATTCAACAAGACAAGATTGAGAACAAAAAGAAGGAGATTCTAATATTTGGACTTTTTATATGCAATTTAATGCATTTCAACATGATGCGTATTTTGGAGAAATATTTAGGTTGTGTTTGATATTTGTTGTGTTTTGTTGTCCTACATGACATTGAATTTTTAAACAGGATGAAAGTTTCAAAGCTTATTTGAGAATTCTCAACTGCAAATTATTGCATTGACTAAAGAACGTGAAACCCAGAAATATGGTACAAATAAAATGTAGACAAACCACGGTTGCATTTGCCAATTTATAGATCTGCATTTATCTTTCACATTTATAATCCGTGTACAAAGGACAATAACAAATAACAAATTACAAATTACAAGCCCAAGACTCAAGACAGACAGCATAAATGATACCAAACATTTACGTAATACTTTGCAGAGGAAACCAAACCAAACAAAGCGACAGCCAGAGCCAGAGAACAGGCGGCAAATACATATTTCCATTTTCTTAATAACTTCATCTGTCAACGTCAAAAAATGCGGTTAATGGTTATATGCTCTAAGTGCTTTCCTTGCTTGAGCTTGAGGAAGAAACTATCTACAATCTAAAATCTACACTCTACACACCTTGTACCTTGTAGCTGTTTTATCCGAATTACATACGTATAAAGGTTCTCGTGTCTCGTGCCTCGTGTATAGTGTCTAAATATTACAGTGACAAATTCACCGACTTTTATAAAACACAAAATACACTTGTAATATTTATTATATATATCTTTCCTTGTGGTTTATTATTTATTACGCATCCATTTAATTTTTAATCAGTCAGATACAGAGAGTAGAACGGGAATGGCAGTGACAACTATTTATAAATGCTACCGACACGTGTGTAACACGTTGCATGTTTTCATTATCGTGCGTGTTACATCAACGATCAACAATCAGTAATCAAAATCAACGACTATAGATAATGTAGTGCCGACGTTGGATTGTATTTATGAGTTGTCAGTTTGAAATTATTGTAGAAATCGCAGGAAGAATATTTTATGCATTCATGTCCGGTTTATATGTAGTCTTGAGTCTCGAGTCTCGAGTCTCGAGTCTAGACGATTATCAATCGGGATAAAAATACTGTCTGTATGAATAATGAATAGTCTACGTCTTGTGATGTTTCTTGCATCGATATTGGTATCGGTATATTGTGTATCGGCAGTTGAATCAATTTGAATGTTTATTTCCTTATTCTTGCTTGAATAAATAAATAAACAGAATATCATAAACTCAGTGCTCCACCGTATACTATATTTCGTTGTATATTTATGCTTGCTCTTGTGCTTGCACGGCAGTTTGTAATTTATCTGTATTTCTTTTACATTTTGTCCAGTGCTCTGGCGTTCAAGTAGTCTCCAGTCTGAATGTGTAATATATAATATAGTTTATTTCCCATGGTAGAATATATTGATAAAATTGAGTAGAAGGAATCCAGTGTTCCATCCTGCATCGCCCATCATTTCCTACTGCATTTGAATTTTCCCATGTGCAATGTACAACTATTGGATCAAGTACCATGTTTACTGTTTTATTATTTATTATGCAAGTGAGGGGAGCAACAGCTTGAGCTTTGAGCTTTGAGCTTTGTATTTTTCTAGTGAAATGAAACTCCTATGAATCATGAGTCATGAGTAGTGAGTTGTTGAGCATGGACGTATGGATGTATCAAGTATGAATATGTGAAAGGTTGAGGGGCTGATGTGGTGTGATGGAAACAAGTGGGAAGGAAGCAAGTGTCTGTCTTCACTCTCTATTCCACATTCACCCACAATCCACAATCTATAATCTACAATTCATGTATGTGTATGTATGTATGTATGTATGTTTTTCCACCTATTGGTTTGCTATTTTGCTAGGTTGTTAGTTGTCAGTTTGCTGGTATTTATATTGTACACCGTACACCGTACACTGTAGACTGTAGACTGTAGACAATAAGATATAAAAAATAAGAGCCTATAGCCTACGCACCATACCCACTGAACACTGAACATAAATCCACCTGTTGTGCTTTTCACGTCCAGCTCTATGATGACAACGGCTGGTTGTATATTGTACACTGTACACTCCACATTTATCATACATATTATCCATTATCCATTGTACCTGTTAGAAAACTCCCTCCTTCATTCCCCCTTTATATCCAAATGAAGACAAAGACTAAGTGAATACATTTCAGTTCCAGAAAGAAAAAGAAAAAGAGAAAGGAGAAAAAAGAAAGTACTATGCTCAAAAACTAAAAACAACTTTCTTTTTCCTTCAAACTTTCTCTCTCGCTCTTTTTCTCTATCCTATTGTGTTTCGTCTCTTCTGTTGTGAGCTAACCTGTTCCGTCTCTTTGAAGTTTTAATGGAATGCCTTTCAATTAGTTAGACATTATACATACATAATATTTTACACTCTACGCTCTACACTCTACGCTCTACACTCTACGCTCTACACTCTATACGATATGCGACACAACATATGACGCAAAATACACAGCGCACAATTTAAGTACTTGCTACTTTGAATTCATCCCAAATTGCACTACACTGGATTGAATGTTGAATGTTGACTTGCAGTTGGAATTGGAATGGAAAAACTCTTAATGTGAATGATGCTTACTATTTTTTACCTGTAGATTGTAAACATATGTTCATGTGCTGGCTTTGGCGTTGGCTTTTCCCAATATTATTAACAAATATTTATGTGAACACCTTTTGTATGCTCGTGGAAAAATGATTGTGGCTCTCATGAAAATTAAAAAGTAAAATAAATATAGAATGAATGACTGAATGATGAATGAGACTGAGGAAAATGATGATGATATTGTAGAAAAAAGGTTGCTGGTGAGGAAAGTTCTGAAACTTGTGGATTTGGGATTTGGAATATTTAACAATTGGAAATTGGAAATTTGAAGATATGCCGGGTTACTTTGTTGAGTCGTACGATATTAATATGCGGCTGTCGGTATGTAATAATTCCATCTCTTTACTGTGTAAGGTGTCAAGTGTCAAATGTCAACTGTTGTCTGTCCTCTGTAATCCCGTTTTATCTTTTGTCAAAGGTCACAAGTCAGAAACGCCTTTGTGTATTGTATTCTGTTATTGTTTTATTTCAGTCAGTAATTAGTCGGTAGTTTTTTTTTAGTGATTGTGTTTTTTTGGCTTTCAACTTTTAAAAATAGCTGTTTTGTGCTGATGGAACTTTAAACTTGTAAAACTAGTGGAAGTTGGAGAATGTTATCCTTCTATGTGTACATTTGATAATAACTTGAGTTTGTTTGTAAAGCTAAAAGCCAACGCTGGCACTGGCACTAACACTGGCTTTTTATGTCATTTTATGTAATTTCATAAATCCTGTTTGTCCTACCATATTTGCTCCTCCAGATGTTTACAAAAGTCTAAATTGAGCTTCGGGGAAAAATCACAAGGAATCAAATGAAAGTCTATTGATTAATGAAAGTATTTTTGTACTAAAAGTTTTATTGTTCTTTCGAGTTGGCTGTACATTTAAAGGATGAGCATTGAATTCTGAATACAAATTTAAATTCAAAACTCAAAACTCATAGCTCAAAGCTCAATTTATACTTCTTTTGTTACTTTGTCACAGGCACTTTATCTTTGTGAATTATTTGAAAATTGGAAAGAAATAGGCGTTTGTGTTTGGTGTTTTGCTCTCATATTTCATGTACGTTTTTGCACTGGTCTATTCTGCCTTTACCCGAGACTTGAGACTCGAGACTCTGGATTCTAGACTCGGGGTAATTTTCTTTCCCCATGTTTATTTTAATAGAAGCGATGCTGTGCTGCGGAAACGTATATGTTTTGTCACGTCTTTTACTTTTCTCTTGTCTCCAATCTACATTGGGTACTTCTATATTGTGTGCATACATAAATTTGCTTTAGATTAGATATTAGATTGTACATTTTAGATTGTAGATTCTAGATTCTAGATTATATTTTCCATGTACAATAACCATACTAAAGTAAAAGATGTGCGTAGTGTGCAGTATGTAGTTGTGCTGGTAAAATTGTTTTATTATTTTTTCCCAAGGTAAAAGGTAAAACTTTCCAATTCAATCTCACTCAGACTTTTTTCACTGTATCCATCTTATATCCCCTGTCTTTCTACCTACAACCTACAACCTACAGCGAAAGGGGGAAGCGGGAGTATCCAGAATCTACCATGTAGATTCAGGGGTTTAGAGATTCTGCAGTGCTCTATGCTCTATCCAGCTCATTTGACATTGCTCATAACACACATTTTGCACGTATGTGTATAATTTCTATAGATATATAGATAATGGATATAGGTTTCCTCACTGCCTTGTTTTTACTGATTACTTTGAATCATTTTTTTTCTCGACTCTCGACTCTCGAGTCAAAGCAAAGCTCAAAATGAACCTCAAACTTTTCCATTAGAGATCCTGCCTTTAGTCTTTTTCTATAGATATATTTTTATGTGTACAGTGTACAGCGTATTTGGCATGTAGATTGCATGCATGCATATATATCAAGAGTTGAGAATGTGCCTTTTCCATACCAAGAAAATATTCGATTCTACATTTCCCTTCAATGTACTTATTTTGACGGCCTTCACATTTTTCTTGTCATCGTCATCATCATTGCCGAACTCTAGTCTACAGCACTTAATATACGTATGAACTTGCTTCATTTGTCCTTGTTCTTGTACACAGTAGATTTTAGATTGTAGATGAAAAAGTGTTATAGCAGTAGATGCAGTCGTTTTCGATTTTACGTACAAATTATTACAAATTATTTTGTTATAATTTGGCTAAATGATAAAACTTTTCTTACAACTAAATATTAATGCATTTTTTAGTACTTTTGAGCTTTGATCAATGTGTCACCGCTGCTTTAGAGTTTTAGAGTTTAGGGTTTAGAAATTCATTATTAGTTTATTTGTCTTTGGTCTAGGATCTAGGATCTAGGGTAAAAGAACAAAAGTACATCAAAATTAAAGACAAACAAAGGTGACGAGATTTTCTAGTACCCTTGATTCTTGATTCTAGATTCTAGATTCTACTTTCTAGCATCAAGTTTTAATAGTTGATAAATAGAGTTGCATAAATAATAAATAATCCTCCATCTTCAAAACATGGAATAAAAAAGCGATAACCCTGTCTGCAGATGGCTTCTTTAACTTTGTGCTTGGGTTTTTTGCTTAGGACGATCTAATTTTGTTTTCAAAGTTTGATGTACTCAAGACTCGAGTAAACTAAAAGACCTTCAGAGTTCAGCTTTTAACCTTCAGTGTTAAGTGCGCAGTGTGCAGTCTGCAGAGTACAGGTAGTTTAAATTAATTGATTAGTTATTGTAAAATTTTAAAAAAGAGGTAAAAAAACAAGCATTTTATAACGTCAAAAATATAAAAATACAACTTTTTTATACGAAATTCCTTGTACAGATGGACAAACGTAATACGTAATTTAGTCATATGAATATAGACAATGTGTTGCCATTGAATAATATAGGAACGGAAAACAGGGAGAAATTAGAATGATAATTAGGATGAAAAAATACCTGTTATGTATCACATTGAACTCAAAGTCGAAGCATTGACTTGAACTTGGTATTTTTAAAGTCAACCTTTCTTATGTTGAAAGAAAACATTTAGAGAGGAAAATGAGTTTTCAGTTTTCAGTTTCCAGTCCTGACGCACGTTCATTCTTGTAGTCGAGACATGGGAAAAAATGTCTATGAAAGAGCAGAATTTCCCCGGCTTTCCACTTTCCCTAAAATTGCTAACGGTTGGACGTGTACCTATTTTAGTTTTTCATGTGTTGTCTTGCATGTTGTATTGTCTTGTCTTTTCTTGCTATAAATATTATACATGTGTGATGTGTGTGGTATGCCGAATGCCGTATGCAGTATGCATGTTTTGTGGTGTACCTCATAGCTCGAAGCTCAAAGCTCAAAACTCAAACCTCCATGCATGAAGATAAACAATTCTGCTTCCATGTTGTAAAGGGTAAAGTGTGTAGTGTTCCGTGTGCATAAAACACACGTATAGAATATTATTAAGTCTATGTCGTTCGTGATTGAATGCACAACTTTTTGGATTGTGCATTGTGTATTATGTGGTAACTGCGGGGAAGGAAAAGTCTTAAATAATTTTTCTTTCGACTTGACTGGATGTATCGTAGTAGTAGAAAATAGGCTTTCTCGTTCTCACGTATCCTGTACCACTGTACTATGTTTAATGTAATGGTAATGTCTATGAGGTGTTTAGTGTTTAGTTTCTAGTGTCTATATAATGTATAAATGTATATGATTATATGATTATGTATATATGTATATGTGGATTGTGGATATACTCTTAATGTACTTGGAGTGATGATGAGGATGTGGAAATTGATTTTTAGGGAATGCGAGGGAAGATGTCGACGAATTGCTTAGTTCATGCATGCCAAGCCTTGGTCGTTGGAATTTTACTCTTCTCCGCTGGGGCTGTCATGTCAACTTTGGGTAAGTCAAATTCATGTCAACTTTACTAACTCTAGATTCTTGATTCTAGGTTCTAGATTCCAGACTCTAGGTTCTAGATTCCAGACTCTAGACTCTAGACTCCAAGTCTCATAGTTTCTAGTTTCTAGTCTCATCACGTACGTGCTTTCACTTTCAATCTAGTCAAGTCAAGTTAAGTCTACTTTTTCCTTGGCATTTTCACCTGTAGTGTACAGACTACCCACTAGACAAAAAACTCATCCCGACTTTCATAAAAAATATAATAATAATAATAATATTAAACCACACACACTCTTATACTCTGACTCTTATAACCAAAGTACATACAACATCCAAATCCACCTCCACATCTTGCAACTTGGATCTTGAGCACGAACTTCATTTTCTCAATTTTTCGCCCTTGTATTCCTTCCAAATTGTGAGATGTGAGATCTAAGAAGCTGTGGAAATGAGCTAACCCAAACTAACCCGTGAAAACATCTTCCTACATCCTACATCCGACATCAATATAGATCCAAGATCCACAATTCTTAGCTTTTTACAATACACAGCACGCACACAACACGACACACAACACACAACACACAATACACAATACAATAGACGATAGACGTTAGACACTGTAGAATATTTGGCCATTGGAAATTCTCTCTTGTCTAAAAAGTAACAAGTACAAGGTAAAAGGTAGACATGGAAAAAGTACATGAAAGAGAGAGAATGAGGGAACTTGGGAAAGGAAGAAAACGTGAGCTTTATTTGCACTAGATCCAATTCAAGAGTCGAGTCAAATTCAATGCAGTCTAATCAAACGGGATAGTGTTTTTTATCTCCATCTTCTATTCTTCCATCTTCCATCGTCCCTCATTCACACAGTATAAAAACATTAGTTTCTGATAGGAGGGGAAAAACTTTGACCTAGTCATCATCCTTGTATGTAAAATGTACACTCTACACTCTACACTGTATATTGTACATTATACATTGAATTGATCTTGAAAACGCTATACATATATGATGCTTATTATGACTGTATCGGTGATTTTGTACCGTGTATTGTGTATTGTGTATCTTCATCCATTTCTATTTCTTGTTCTCTGTGTATTTTGACTTCAACTTCAACTCCAACTTTCACCCCACAAGTCATTTTGTACGTGATCTTGCACGCATTTCCCTTCCTCTCACTTGACTTTCTCCACATTCTCTGCATTCTCTAGAATCTAGACCCTAGAAAAGTTTGGTTGTACCATGAGAAAAGTGGGTGAAAATGGAGTATTTTGACCAACTATAATTGAATTTCCTCCGGTCCGCTTTCTTCACCTCCAGTGCGATCTTCATAATATATTACAGATACAGATGCAGATGGTGAGAAACGAGCGGAAAAAGTAGATGAAGGGTGGGGACAGAATAGAAAAATAAAGTTAAATAAAGTTGTTTTTATAGCTTTTAGCTTTTGTAACAAATTTGAGTAAAAAAGTCTCTAAAAGCCTGTTTGAGAACCGGGTAAATTCGGATGAAAAATGAACAGAATGTAAAAAACAAGACTAATGCACTTATGATACATCCACTTGAATCTTGAATCTTGAGTCTTGAATTATAATGGGAGAACAATGAAATGAAAGGAAAGGAGAATCTGCGTGGGATACAACGTAATGGAATGGAATGGGATTTCATTTTAATTATTCATAATGAAATTTCATATTTCCTCCTTGTAAATGAAATAAAATGTAGGGAAATGGACTTTTCATTCCATTCATATCTACTATCTACGCTTATGCATTATGCATAATGCATTATCCACACAGAACAGAGAATGCAAAAGGGAGAAGAGAGATCTGCATAGATATTCATGTGTGTATCATGTTCAATGTTCATGTATTATGTTGATAGGGTGTGCATTACATTTGTCTATTCATCCGCAGTATCTTTATTGTTGTTTGAATATTTTACAAGCCGCTTTCAGCTTGTTGTCTTTTTCCGTTTGAGATCTCGGATCTCACATCTCACATCTCAAAACTCAGAACTGAGATCTCAGATCTGAGATGAAAGGCAATGAAAGGAAAAAGGAGGAGGGAAACCGTGGAGAAAAGAAGCTTTAGCTTTAGCATTCATAACATAACAAGGCTCGTAAAACCCATCCCGTTTTACATAATACACTACAATATTATTATGTAATATAATATCATGTGTACAGAGTACAATGGACAATGTACAATGTACAAGTATATGATGCTTTTATGCATATGCATATTTTTGTACATTCATCCCTAAGTCGTAGTTTGGAGTTGGAGTTTGTAGTTAGTTTCTCTTCTTTCTTCTCTTTATTTTTTCCTTTCTCCACTCTCAAGTCTCCAGTCTCCATCCATTTAATTTCACGGCTTTTCCATTTCATTCCAGTTTTTTTGGCTTGGTTCTTGGTTTGACGTGGTTCTTGGATTTGGATGACTGTGACTTAACTTTATTTAGTTGGATTCAGAGCTCAGAACTCCAAACTCAAAACCCAGAACCCAGAATTTAGATGATAAAGAAAGAAAAGGAGAAAAGCGTCCTTTTAAAAGAGTATGTAAAAGGAGGGATTTTATGGCAGAGAATATTTCAAGATATGATATTAGGCCCAGTTTATCTCCATTTTATCTCTTGTAGAAATTATGGATGTAATAAAAGGTCTTAATACATACTTTTGTCCTCCATAATACGTTTATTTTCTTGTTCAGATATTCAGATATTCAGATCTCAAACCAAGGATAATTTCTTTAGGTTGCGAAGAATTCAAAACTCAAAGCGATGAAACAAACTTGTACTTTTGATTGGTACATAAATTCTTTTATAGACCACAAATCCTCAAACTCAAATTTAAATTCAGGGCTGTAAAAATATTAAGTCTTTCTTAATTATAAAAACTTGTAAAATAATTAGCAAAAATAACTGGGATTTTAATTACAGATTTTAAATGCACAGATCACACAACCACAGATGTACAGTGTACAATTTACAACACTAAAACACACAATAAAAAATAAAGAGAGAACAATCTTGAGATTTGTAATTAGCCCACTACTACTTTTAGTACAGATTACAGATTACAGATAGATATTTCAGGTAGTTATCTTATCTTGCAGGCCTTTTAAGTGAAAGTACTGAAAATAAAGTTGTCCTCAGAGTGCAATGTGTAATGTCTAATATATATAAGATGTAACTGACGGCTAAAACTGAAACTAAAGGTAAGAGAAGGAAAAGAGAGTTGAATTAAGATTAAAAGCATTCTTTTGTCTTCATTCTCTATTCTCCATTCGCCATTCTGGATTCTGGATTCTGGAATCGCCATCCCATTAGACTGTTAAAACTTTCTCGTTTCCCCAGAATCCAGAATCCAGAATCCAGAGCCCAGAATCCAGAATTCCTGATAGTTGCTTTTTCCTTTTTATTTTTTCCCTCCTTGTTAAGACATTCTCCTTTTGCTCTTGTTCTTGTTCTTGTTTTACGTGGATGCAAGTTGCAAGTGTATCATATGTGAACAGTGAACAGTGAACAAGTTGAGGTGAAATGGATGAAGGATAAAACACTCCCACAACTCACTAGTCACTAGTCACAAGGCTCTAGACTCTAGACACTAGACTCTAGACACTAGTCACTAAGCAGCAGCTGGATGTAAACAAAACGCATTGCAGGAAAACCAACAGACCAACATATAGAATAGAGAATACATGGAGATGTTTGTAGAAAAGAGAAGCGTTGAGCACTGAGCATTGAATTGAGTGTTGTGTGTTGTGTGTTGTGTTGAGCTGGGAGAAAAAATTCATGGTCCACGGAGAACGAGATGGAGATGGAAACAAGAATGAAGAAGTAAGCAAGGGAGACGAAGAAGAGGGGATAAAAAGCCCAATCAATAAAGAAAGTCGTTTCTACTCTCTTGTTGCTGGTTTGTTATATTTTATTTGGCATCCTATCCTGCATCCTACATCCTACATCGTGCAAAAATTACGCAATGGAACAGACCGTAGGTAAATATCCCCAATCCGCAATCCTCAGTGCACAATGCACAATCTACAGTTGAATTTTACCTAGAGTAAAATCCATCTGCACACATTGCATTGTTAGTTTGTAGTTTGTAGCCAAGTTGTTGATTGCAGGTTGCAGGTTGTAGATTGTAAATTGTAAATTGTAGATAAATTGTAGAGTTGAGGACTAGGGATTTTTACATGCTCACGCGTAGATGTGTTTTAACTTTTTACGGGCTCTGCCATGATTTATGATGATGATGATAGCGATAATGGTTCCATTTTGTTAGCTCATCCTCTTCTATCTCCCTCTCCCTTTCTTTTTTTCTTTCCTTCCTTCTTTCTTTCATGGGATTTGAGTTTCTAGGTTCTGGGTTTCAGTTACAACAGAGGCAACAGGAAGAATAATTCATTTCCCAAAAACCCAAGAATCCCAGAATCCCAGAATCCTCTTCACATAGATTTACCCATATAATATTTTTTTACTCTTTGTGTGCATTCCCTAAGTAATGTTAGTACATAGTACATGATAAATGTAGGTTTTTGGCTGTGGGCGACATGTAGGTACTAGGTACATTTAGCACGGAAAAGAGAGCATGGAGTTTTGTATTTTATAATCCTCATCCTTTCTGCTTTGTGCATTGTACTCCCAAGTTGTAAATTTTAAAAGGAGTATTCAGTATTCATACTGATTTTTATAAAATATCTTAATCCTTAATACTCAAAGCTAAAATACATGTATAAATCTCCAGTCTCCAGAGAGCAGGTGAAAGAAAAGGACGGATTTTACTTTTACTTCCCTTGAATCTTGAATTATGTACACATATAAGCTCAACGGTGTTAAATACAAAATATTGTACTACGTATCAGTTTTAGAATTTAGAATTTACAACTTGAAACAGATACTTTGTCGGTACAAATTTTGTACTTTTACCTAGTTTACCATAGATTTCAAAGAATAATTATTTATATAATATTGTAAATTATGAAGCTTGAATAATACAGGAGCTTCAGGCCTTGAGCTCAATCCGTGGGATCACAGATCAAAGAGAAGGTCATTTCCTCGAACCTCTCGTTCATTTGTACTATAGATATTAGATATTGGATATTGGACATTTGAGGTTGGAATCGTTGGATAAATATTCGCCTGATTCATGCTCTTGTTTTGTGATTTGTGATTAATTCATCAGGAATCAGATACCAAGAATTTTAGTACAAGGTTTATGAAAAACATGAAAGAAAGCTATAATCTAGAATAAAGAGGAATTTTTATTAGATAAGAGTGAATTTTAAAGCACTTTGAAGAGTAATTATGATTACTGTTTACTAATATGAATTATTATGAATTATTACGTGTGCATTTTTCCACTCCCCACTCCAAACACCCGAAATACAAAAAACAAAAGACAAAAATATTTATATATGTATGAAATCTCAAAGATTTAGTGGAATTCAATCGAAATATTTATTTTGTGAAACATTTTATTACTTTTTATAATGTGCTGCCAGACAAATGTAGCTAACGTTTCATGTCTCATGTTGTTTATCACTCAACACTCATCACTCGTCACAAAACTAAATATGTTTCAAGTTTCAAGTTTAAAGAATGCGTGCAGGAAATTAGCGGTAGCTTTATTTATTTTCAAAGGGCTAGAGTCTAGATTCTAGATGCGAGTTTTTGTAGTTTTGAGTTTTGAGTTTTGAGTCAATTTTTGTACTGAATACTGATACTCTGAAATTGCGTTTTATTAAGTCGAATGTCGAGCCACAAAATTTTTCCGTGAAATTCTACTTTGTATTCAACAGGATCTAGCTTCCAGGATTAGAGATAGACATAATCCGTACTCTATATTTATCTAGTATCTAGCCCGTATAATATATTTATACATCTACAATTTACATGGTATATAGTTCCAGCTTCAGTTGATATTCGTAGTTTGCAGTGGAGTGACGTGGAAAAAGCTCTGAAAGTCTGAAGCTCTGAATGTCAATGTGAATTTGAATTTGAATTTCAATCCGGTTTTGGATTGGAATTTGAATACCAAAGTAAAATTTCCATGGATTCACCTGGCGTATTTTCTATCCACTATTCCTTTCTCATCCTGAATTTGGAATTCGGAATTTGGAACTTTAGTTGAGTTGAAATTGAGTCAACTTTTAACTTTAAGATAAAATGAAAGGCTTATCGGAGTGGTGAGTTTCTTTTTGAATGCTTTTTAACACAGCTCATTTACATACAATATACTGACTACTACTGTATACGGTATACTGTATACTCTACAGCATTCAGAGAGGACAAAAAACCCATAGAAGAATTGTGGTTTGTACTCGTTAATCGTTAATCGTAATTCGGAACCGAGAACAAAAACGGTATAGACCAAGAGTATTCTATATTTGTGTCCCCTGTCCCTTGATTTGGCCAAAAGAGTAGAGAAAGAAATGTTAAATTTTCAAATGAGTACCAACGAGATGTTAAATACATGTATGCGTGGAGCATGGAATATGGACGATTGCACCATGTCAATTATAGCAACTAATTGGATTGTGGACTACAGTCATTTACATGAGGAAATTAACTGGTTTTGATTAAAATTCAGTTGTCTATATTCTATATTCTGTATCTTAAGTCAATGTACGATATACACCATACACTGTGTACTGTATATTGTATATTGTTTATTGTGTCCTTCTCTTCTGCCTTCAATTTTTCTACCGTAGAATGTTGAATTTAGAAGAGTTGCACATACGTATTTGAAATTCTACTGCAGAGAAACAGAGTTAGAAAAGGAGCAGTTTGGAACAGTTCATTTGGGATAGAAAACAACTGCATTAGGGGCAATCAGTACAGTTTCCACAGTTTTCAGTTTCTAGTTTCTAGTTTTAAACCAACCATGAATACACTAGCTCATTTGGGATTACTGACTTACTTCCAAATTCCAAATTCCAGACTTCCAGACTTCCAGCCTCCCAGAATCCAGATTCCAGACTTTTTCCGTTCAGGATTCAGGAGATCCCAGGATCCACGCGCTTGTAAAAAAACAAGTCAGCGTTTTCCTGTGGAGAATCAGCTATCTTCAATCCCCAATCTTGACTGTATGTTGTATATTGTATATTTAAAATGTTGAATTTTGAATTTGTTCCATAGTATCAACTTGCATCATTGGTTTAGTTTGGTTTGGCAATACAAGTATTCCATTGGTGTATATAGTATACAAGAGGCTGATTTTTGAATATTTGAATATTTGAATACCTATCGATCTATTTATCTTGCTACTTGCTACAGTAAGGTGATTCGCTAAGCCCAAGCCAAACAAGTGTACTGACATGGATATAAACATAATGGTAATCATAACAGTTAAAAATCCTCACTTTCACAGGATTTTATGTATATCGCCTAGAAAACATAAGTGTTCTATGCTCCGGAAGCGAAGCTGAGCATAAGCAGGCGAGATCATGTCTGTCTCCCGGTTCCCCGTACAAAAATACTACCGTGAAGCTACTACAAATTTTTCAAATAATAAACTGGTCCAATAAATTGTAAAATTTTCCCGCTAGAGGGCGCTGAATAGCTCAAAATTTTCCCGCTAGATGGCGCTGACTAGCATAAAATTTTGCCACTAGAGGGGAAAAGGACAGACAGACGTGAGGAAAACAACAACACTCAGCTTTGTTTCCTAATATCAGTAATCGTGGATTTAGAATGCATACATTGACCAAAGAAGAAGAAAATGCAACAAAATTCATTGTGCCATGAGCAACTGCAGAAAATCAAGAACCAAGAATCAGGAAACAAAAGCAAGACAAAATACCATAAATGGAGCATAACATTTTTACATTTTTCGTCTTTAATTAAACTAAAATGTGTACAAAAATATGTATTCTTAACTTTGGCAGTTTTTCAGTATGCGTTTAGATTTGTTTTTGATTTGACAGGAAATCAATCATTTTCTTGGAGCCTCTAGTTTTGTTGTGGTCAATAGTCAATGGCTGATACTAGATACTAGTAGTACTGTCTTTGAGCTATGTTAAGACCTTTTAGTAGTTGGAAGAGAATTGATGGAAATTTGTCATCCTGGTTTCCCTTTCCGGATCCTTTTCCTCCAGATTTATCTTCTTCTCTCTGTTTGTTTTACCAAAGAGAAAATATTGTACGATATGATTACGTTTAGCTTTGTTTACTGAGCATGGAATTTGGAATTTGAAATTTGAAATTATATTAAACGTATAATCAACGCTTTTTGAGCATTAAAAAAATAAATGAATGTAGATATCACCGTACCAGTGTACAATATGCGTCTTCACATATTTTATTCCCTTTGCATCTTCCGCATTTTTCCGGGTCGTCCACTATGTTCTGAAAAATGTAAAGTTGGATCAAAGAATTGAAAATTTCCCTTGTGTTGGGAAATTTTGTTCTTCAAAACTGAAAGGTTTTGGGCAGTTCATTTAACAAAAATTTTAAATTTTTACACAAGCAATTAAATCTTACTGTACAAACGGGTGGAGTTTGTACTTCCAAGCAAAACTGTTGTGGTGGACATTTTTTGTTGATGCAATATTTACCTTCCACCTAAAACAAGTTGAACATTCGTTAAAGAATTTTTCACGGTTTTAAATATTATTCAGACATCAACGTTGAGTTTTTGGTTTGTAAGATATTTTGTATATTACAGACACATTTAAATAGTTTTATGGGCAGCAAAACCAACAACCATTTAAAATGTAAATGCTTTATTAATTCAAAATATTGAATGAACCGGTAGACCAGTGCCAGTCTTCGCAATTGCATAAATCTACCTTACGGGTTCCAATAACGACTAGCAGAGCGGTCATACAAAATCTAGAATATTTATAAAAGACAACTGAATGTAGAGTAAACTGTGAGTCGATGATAAATCCAAACAAATTCTGCACAATCTACTGCATCTTCACGTATTATGAATTATTATGCTACTTACAAAATCAGGCTCTTCATCCTGTCTTGAATTTCGGCCAACCTTTTGAATTTTGACCAGCCAATTTGAAAGTAGTTTAAAAATACAAGGAAATGGATGTCGAAAATCCAACAGTATTTAAACAGAAAGAAATCGCACTTCCTTGCTGAACTCGGAGGGGTTAGAAGTTAGAAGGATATGAGTAAATCTGCGAGGATTGAGAATCAGCTATTGTGATATAAAAGTATGTGCCGCTAAACAGTGAACAGGTGGAAGGAACTAGATTCAACGTATTTCAACAAACTTTCAAAGTTCAAAGCGAATTTCCTTCTCTATTGTAGTCGGTAGTTGATCATCTGCTTCACTCTACACTCTACTCCACAATACAATCCACAATGGAGGACAATGCTCCGCTTAAAGCTTGCCTCTCCGCATAAAAGTCAGCTAATCAACACACCTTTCCACTCGTCATTTTTAAAAAGACAAAAGACAAAGACATAAATGTTCCATAAAGTTCAAACTTCAAACACAAAGTCTATCATTTATTATCTATTTATTTACACATGTAAAATTTTATCTACATTTGAAATTTGAAGTACAACGTTGAGCCAAATGTGACTGAGATTGAAAGCTAGTTGTTTAGAACCTTTCATAAATACATGTATTTTGCACAAACATTTACAAGAGGAGAAAAACTTTTAATGGTTTTTTATTCTTCTAAATCAAGAAAATCCAGAAAATTGAATAAAGTTAAAATTACAGGAATGGACACAATTACAGACTGCTTGTTTTGTTTTGATAAACAAGGATTGGCAAGAAAAGTTTTTTCAAATGTTGAAAAATCATAAACCTCATGCAGGATTTCATAGCATGAAAACTCGTCTTTTTAATGGGAAATTGAATTCTACTCAACTTTTGAAACCATGATATTCAGCATTCAGCAGAATGTCAAGTGTCAAAAGTCAAAAGGTTCCAGCATCCAAAATCCAGAAGCCAGAATACAGTGGGGAAAGGCGAAGCACGTGATTTTTTTCATGTAAAACTGTGGATAATTAAACGCCATATATAATGCGCACTGTAAAGAAGATTTAACATTTTACTACACAATTCTACTGTGAAGTATGAGCGATGTGTAACGAGTATTGAGTATTGAGTATTGAGGATGGAGTATATGTTGAATGCCCCTGTATGTAAAAAAGAAAAATCCTATTATTATCCTATATACAGATGAAAGCAAAGTCATTCTGTTGAGTTTGCTATTCGTTTTATGCTACCATAGCTTTGACTTTAACTTTAGCTAGCGCTCGAGTTTGAGTTTGAGCTTCAGTTTGAACCTGGTCTGGTCGAATTGAACGTGCAAACAAAGCCCAAAAGCTCAATCGGAGAAACTGCGACTGAGACGAGTATTGAGTATCGAGCATCGAGCATCGAGTATTATGGATGGATGGTTAGAAATCTATAATCTAGAATCTAGTATAGCCTGTGTAACTGCATGCAGGATTTATTCACCGTGCAATGTACAATGTACACTGTACACTGTACAAAGGGAGATAGAGAGAAAGACAATACAAAATCAATACGGTTGAGAAGACGAAACGAAGATCTCTGGAGAATACTTACGGCTTTATATATTGACACTTTTCCTTTACTTCCGTCCTCGTCATTCCCCTTCATCCTTCATTGTTTTACCTTTTACCTTTGAAACCCTTGAAACTTGAAACACTTGAATATATATTATATATTTCCATGAGGCTTCAATTTTTCTACTCTTCGATATTTTATATCGCACATGCAACCCATATCTTTCTACTTTATATGTATTTTATTTTATATATTTCCTTTCATTTCCTCCATCTTTCCTCTCCAGGAATATGAAACATGAAAAAACATGAGTCTTGTCTCTTGTGTCTGCATTTTTTTATGCTGTGTGTTCGATTGATTTATCAACGCATTTACTATCATGTATTTACTTGACCCGTAACCAGTAACCAGAAACCAGTAACCAGGATTATAACAAAAAATTTTTGTCCGTCTGTCTTTCCCGTTTAGCAAACGGGCACTTTTTATTACAGATTCCCGATTCCAGATTCCAAATTAGCCAATGTAAAATATCTAATACCGGTGACTTTTGACGCTGTAGTTTTGAAACAAAAAACTTACATTGAATTGAGGACATGTTACTTTTCTAGTTCTCTACTCCAATTTCAATTTTTACAAATTCAAAAAAAAAAATTGGTAGGTTAAAACTATTGCACAATTATATAGGTTTTTTGCTGACTTGATATTCGAGGTTTGATTTTGCTTTTCGTAGGAAGTAGCAACTGGAGTTTGGAGGCTTCATATTCCCTAAAATGTTAGTTTTTAGTGGTAGAAAATTATTAGCCATTGTCTAGTGTCTAGTGTCTAGTAATATTAAAGTTTCGACTTTCTTCGCCATCGCCCTTGTGTTTCATAATATACTTTATACTTGGTGCATAATATGTTATGCCCAATATGTACGAAGTAGTCCGTGCACAATCCTTCTCTTTCTCTTTCTGCCCATTAAGTCCAAGAGATATTGTAGGTGGATTGGTAAATAAGTGTGGATTTAAAATGTTACATAAGGTAAATATTCTGTTCAATGTTTAATTTGCATTGTACATTGTACAGTGTACGGTGTACGTTTCATATTCCATTCAAATCGGATCCAGAATGTACAATGTGCATAAAGTTCTCTTCTCCTCTCTCTATCTGGGTTTATTCTGTTCTGTCCTCTTTCCTTCCCGATCATATTCCATATGGCATTTCTCATCCATACATGAGCAAACAAGGAGCAGGGAACAAGGATTCTCAGCTTTCTCTTTTCTCCAACTGCCAACTTTCTCTAGACTCTAGACTCTAGACTCTAGACTCTAGATAAGTTGGAGTTTAACGTATACATGTGTACAATGTACGGAGTAGCGAAGGATCTAAATATAGGAACCAATCCACATAAATTTCCATTCAAAAGCAAGCTCAACTTTGATTTTAATGGTGAAGCTTAAATGTATCTAGAATCTGGATTTTGCTCCACATTTTAATCCTCTTTATTCTCAACTAAACTCAACTCGATTCAACTCGATTCAACTCACTCCTGTTCACCTCTCCTCTCTGCTTCTCTCTGCTCCTCTTTATTCTCCACCATGAGTACCAGTACGGGTACTATCACATTACAAGAACCAAGAACCAAGGCATAGCAACCATAAAATCCTGTGTATAAGGTACAATCTATTATGTGTAATGTATTGGGAGTTGGGAGTTGAGAGTTGAGAGTTGGAATTGGGTGGAAGGTGGAAGTAACGTGAATCTATAATCCGTAATACGTTACACACTACACACTACACACACACTTTACTGGTTACAGTGTGCAAGTATCAAGTATCAGTTTCTTCTAAAGGCTAAAGGCAAAAGTTAACCAGCCACCCAGCCAACCGAAGGATCATGGGCTATTTATCTGTCTCAATTCTGAATTGAATGAACAAGAAGAAGAATCCGAATGTCGAATGTCGAATTTCGAATGTAACAACGTGAATTACTTGTGTTTTGTGTTTGATTCAACATTCAAGGAAATTCGAGATTCGACTTACTCGGTGGATGCAAAAGTATTTGAGTATATGTGAACATGGGATTTTTGCTATGTACATCATACATCACATATCACATAATAATAGATATCCCTGTTGCTCCTATGATGTTTTATTGTAATCAAACTGCCAATTGAAACTCAACTCGAGTCTCTCTATCCTTGTCTCTTGTCTATTTTTGATTTTTGAACAGACAGAATTTTCCCCTTGACGTATGCCTTGTCCCTTGTGACTTGTGATTTGAAACTTGTACTTAAATTATGTACACTATGCTAAAATCTTAAATGCTTCATTTTACCATCTATATTCAGTATTTAGTAGTTCGCATTGAACATTGTACATGAGGAGTTTAAGGCAGAAAATGGTTTCAATATTACTTTTCTGTATTCTCGAATCTCGAATCTCGAATGATTTAGGTTTTCAAGTGGTTTACTTGACAACTTGCGTTTTTGAATCAGAATGTAAAGGAACGATTGAGACATTACAGGATTTTCTCTCTCTTTAGTTATCGACTTGAAATTGGCCAAATTTTTAATGAACCCTTTTTCTCTAATTTCGAATTTTAAATCTTTCATCTCCAGTTGAACACTGGACACTGAACATGGGAGATGGGAGATTTATTATGTGAGAAACTTGAAATCGAAATAGAAATTGATAGAAAGAAGATTTTCAATCGGGCGGAAACATCTCAGATGGACTGGATTTTAAATGTTTAAAGATCTTTCAGGCGAAATTCAAGTCGAGTAATAGTTCAAGTCCAGTAATAAATGTCTGATCCATCCACATATATATCTATGGGATGAGGAAGAATTTTCTGCATCAAGGAAACTACAAAGGTTATATCTGGAGATTTCCAAACTTTACATATATTTAAGTAGGCTTTTGAGTTTTGAGGTACTGAATATTTTATATTATATTATTATGGTATTTGGTACTTGAGTTATTTAATTATAAACACATTTATGAACAAAATGGTCACTGGATATTGGACAGGAATAGGCAAATAAAATATATAAATAAGAATAAAAAGTTGATGATCATCGTCATTACTCGTCGTCCATAACCAAATACCAAATCCTGGTGTAGATATGTACAATGTACATTTTGTGCACTAACTCACCGGAATTTTGCTTGTTGAACTCTTCTCTATTGATTTTTAAAGTACCTGTTTCCATTCCTTTTCTCCTCGTCCACGTCTCCACGTCTACATTTCCGTCTTCATCTTCGTCTCCGTTTTTGTCAAGCCTGGAGCCATAATCAATAGTGTATGAAAAGAAACATATTTTGCGCGTTTTATTATTATGTCCACATTGTACATTGTACATTGTGGCGTGTACACCATACGCCATACACGAATCTTATAACGTGTACCTGTGCGTGGATTTGAAGGGTCGTTAAGAGTTGAAAACCGAAAAAGGAAAACGGACGAGGACGATCGAGTATCCAGCCAACGTTTACTCCATGTTGAGTCGAGAGTTGAGATTTGAGAAGTGAGAGTTTAGAGTTTAGAGTTACGTGTTGCAAGTTGAAGGTTGAAGGTTGAATGGCTTTAGGATAGACACGTTGAATTGGAAAAAGGAAAATATTACATGATATTCACATACGTTTATCTGTAGAATGTAGAATGTAGATGCACATATAAAATAGAGCTTGAAGTCGAAACTCTAAATTCTAGACTCTAGATTCTAGAATCTAGACTCGAGGCGGCTATCAGTTACATCCAATTTTTCCTTCACACGACCTGCCACATATTTCATGAGAGTATAGCGAACATTTCCCTCTAAAAATGGATATCCCTTGCAATATCAATCCAGATTTCAGATCATTTACATAGATTTACCATTTACCATCTTTCTCCTTCACCGTTTACCCTCTCTTTTTCATTTTCCATTCAACAGGTTTTCACGCGGACGGCCTTCTGGATCCAAATAATAACTCAACCGAGGAGGACGTCTCCTACTACTATACGGGCGAAGGGAGGAACACTGTGCGATTTAGTAAACTTTCCTATGCGGGGCCAATCATCATGGGCGTCGGTGGTAAGTAGATATTTGAAATTTAAATTATCCAAGTTTTATCCGTTTTTCACAAGTTTTCAAAAAGTTTGTCTCTTTTCATTTCCTCATTATTTTCCTGCTTTAGTTTTTAGTTACATCTTAAAAGCTGTTTTACATTTTAAAAACAAAGCTGTACATAAAGAAAACTATGTTTAAAGATATTTTTATGAATAAAATGAACTAACGAGTACAAAAAGTAGAGTAGGGAAAAAAATATTGGGGAATGAAAGGAAACCAAAGGATACAAGTAGTTTTTATTGTACTGTATTGTTCTGTATTGTGTTGTATTCTATTGTATTGTGGTACTCTTGGGTTTACGAATACGAATACGAGCATTTCCCATAAATTTCCCAGGGGGTGACGATAGAAAGTAGAAAGTAGACACAGAAATAAAGGCGAAGGAGAAGAAACAGGATAAAGGGATTGGAAATTGGAAATGTCAATGAAGAATGAAGAATGAAGAAAAAGAAAGCAAGGCTGTTTCTTTTCTGTTCTTTCCTTTGATTTTTCTGTGCTTTCACATTAAGTTGAGGCTGCGATCTTGATCTGTGGTACATGAAAAACACTTTGATCTCTTATATTATTGCAGTTTAATGTTTTACAGCATGTATTGTGAAAAACATAGGATCATATCAAAAAAATCATGTGTAGCATTTTTAGCATTTAATAAATAAATTATATAATATTACATATTATGCAGCTATTTGCGATTAAAGTACCTTAAAAATTTTCTCTTTTCTGTATAATTCATTTGTTGAAATTTTATTTGTTACAGGTTTTATCATAGTGGCCACTTGTGTGATGACGTTTGAAGCTCGTGACAGTGCAGCCAAAGTTGGTCCGGCCTCTTACTCTGGAGTGAGAAATTCTGCTGCAGTCTACTCAAATACATACAGGTAGCTCCACATTGGACATTGGACATTTGAAATGTCGTGCAAATACAAATACAAATTACAAAATACACAACAGATTTAGGACTTATAGTACATTATTATGTATTACGTATTATGTTGGAACGGATAAGAGTTTTACTATTTGTATTATTCCTTTAATTAATTGGCTGAATACAATTGTTCCTAATCCACTCGTCCACTCGTCCACCCAACTTTTTGATTAGTTTATGTACCTCTACATTCTAGATCCTAGATTCTATAGATTCTAGATCTTTTTGTACTTTGTACAAGTCTGTTTTTTATCTCGTGCTGGTTCTATTTGTATTGTACATGTATATACAGAGCCAGGACACGTAGTTTGGATGTCAGAAGTGTGGCTAGTCAAACGATGCCAGAGTCACATACCACCTCAGTTACAGCCCTTCATATTTTTGATAAGAAAGCTCTATTGGAAACCTTCAAAAAGTTTTCCAGGTTTGTTTCTTTCCTTCTTTCTTTCTTTAGTTTTTTTGTGTTATTATGTTTTCTGTTTCTATTTATGTTTGTACTGTATTTTTGTATTGTTTTTTTCCTTTAGAACTTTAGCACTCTCAGCACTCGATTCTTGATTCTCGATTCTCGATTTTGGATTTAGAGTGACAAAACCACACAAAAAAACAAAGAGTGAGAGTATCCGTAATCCATAATCCGTAGTCCGTAATCGGTACACTGTGAACTGAGAAACTCCATTCCAGTCCAGTCCAATCCAGTCCAGTACAGTTCCAGGTTCAAGTGTACCAGACACAAGATTGTGTAGATTGTAGATTGTAGATATTTTAGACTATTTTTTGTCTCATAAAAGTTCCTTTGGGTAAACAGTAAATAGTAAATAGAAAATAAGAAATAGAAAATAAGAAATAGACTTTGGGTTTTTAGTTTCCGGCTCAAAACCCTTCACTAATTAACAATGGGCAGTGGAATCGGATGCCAAAACAAGTCTTCGTTTTTCAGTATGTACAATGTAGAATGTAGAGAACTAGGTTTCACTTTACAAAATAGAGTGTTCTCTCTTCCCTCTCCATCTTGAACTTCATCTTCATCTTCATCGTCAGATCTTTACATTTCCCTTAGGTCAATTAGAAAATGTAGCCAGACCAGACCAAACTAGACCAAGGCAGTCCCAAACGAAAGGTAGAGGAAATAAGGAAAACAGAATAAAGTGAATGAAGGAGTGAAAGAGTGAAAGAGTGAAGAATTCTTAGCAGCAGAGAGAAAGAGAGAACGAGAGAAGGACACAGAGTTTACCTTTGTCTAATGTTCAATATTTAATTAGTTCCAACCAGCTGCTCTCCACTTTCCTCCGTTTCCTCTATTCCCATTCTCTTCTCTTCTATTCTGATCTGTATCAAACTCCTTGAGTTAAATACTGGATACTCAATCCAACTACTTGTGAGCCGAGTTGAGTGAATTGAGAATTGAGAGTTGGGGGTTGAGTTCTCTTGTGGTTGTCACTACAATGTTCTTGAATTGTGTACCGTATAAAGGAATAGTGTCTAGTTTGTAGTGTGTAGTTTGTATTGTAGAATTTAGCATTGTTCATAGTGAGTAGTTTAGCTGAGTTCATTTCAGTTAAGATCCGTTTAGAGTTTAGAATTTCCTTGCTCCTTGCGTTTTTTTGTTTGTGGTCTGTGTATTTTATATTATTGTGTATTGTGTGTTGTATTTTGTAAGTTGCATTTTGTGTCTTGTACCTTTTGTACCCGTCTCTCCATTTATTTATTATAATATGTTGTACGAATCGTAATTTTGTAATTTTGTAATTTACGAAATACAATGATACTAAATACTGAAAAGAAAATCTTGATTCATGTACAATGTACAATATACAGTATACAGTGCACATTGGATATAATATCTGTAAAAGTAGTTCAATTACGATTTTGTGTACTGCTCTATACTCCATACTCTATAATATATTTGTATTTGTTTCTTTCTTTTTGTTTTTTTTTCATTATAAATAGAACGATCCGGACAGGTTCAACGTCGAAAGACGAAGAGGATCAATTTCACCGGTCCCCGAGTGCTCCGAGTCTTCTTGAGACAGATTTACCCAGTGACATGATCACAAGTTCCACGAGTAAAGGGAGGAGTAGACGGAGTAGAGAAGCTCAGGCTCAGGCTGGAGACCAAGACCAAGTGACGGGGAGTTCAAGTGGAAGCACAAGTAATGTGACCAATTTGAGTGGAAGTGTGAGTAGAGGTCTGAGGAGAAGTAGCATTCTGACCAGGCACAAACCCAAAATCCCCCCTGCACTCAAACATTTAAGACAAGCCATGTCCGTCGACTGTCCAACTACATCACCATTTATCCTTCACACTGGTAGTGGATCTGCAGTTGGATCTTGTAGTGGAACTAGTGGAAATTGTGGTACAGACAGTTCAAGCTCAGTTGGGAGTTCAAAGCTGAATCCAAATCCAAATTCAAACTCTAGTTCCGAACCAAAAAACTCTACTTCTAATTCTAATTCTACTTGTAAGACTAAGAAAGGGAGACAGGGAGAAAGTTCCAAGCTGTCAAAGTCACAGTCTCAGCTTCAGTCCCAATCTTCTTACTTTGGCATTAATATTGGTGCTGGTACTGGCATTAGTAATCCTAATCTGAAAGGGGGAAAGTTGAAAGGACGCGCCTCCATTTCTTCCATACCCATGACAAACTCGATGGACAATACCAGTCCTTTTTTCTCAATTAGTGACGGTGGAGACTCTGGAATTGGAATTAGTACTTCTGTGGATGCTGCGGTGCTGGAGGGTGAAGATCATCAGCATCCGCATCAGCATCATCGTCATGTTCATGTTCATATTCCTCCTCAACATCGTCATAACAGTCGGATTAGTAGTAGTCCAAACGTACACTTTGAGCCTGCCACAGTTGAGATCCATCGTCCAGTGAACGGAGTCAAATCCGCTCTTGTTCACAAAAGGTCAAATACAACTGCCAGTGCAACTGCTGCTCCTTCAGCTACTCTTGCCACATCTTCATCATCCATTGAAATTCTATCCGGGTCTTCCACCAACAGTTTAAATTCCATTCGACTCATCCCTTCAGTTTTACCATCCATTTCCGGTTCCAGTTCCACATCAAAAACAACAGCTAGAACTGGAGGTGAACATATTACCTTGTTTTACACCGGTAGAGCTACATCCATTGCAACAAGTGGACAAGGCACAAGTGTTGGTAGTGGTTCTGGTACTGGTTCTTGTTCTGGTGCTAGTGGTGGTGCTAGTGGTGGGGGTAGAATACCGCCACTTACAGCACGATTCCGATCCGAAATTTCCACATGTCGACCAACTCTCATGCGACAGTCCAGAGTGATTGACCATGAAATTATCAGTGCAGCCCCCGACTTGGATGAGGATGAGGATGAGGAGGAGCAAGACAAAGAAAGTGAAAGTAAAACCAAAACCAAAAACGATATTAAAGACAAAGGTGAAGAAATTAAACTCGTGATACCAGAAGAAGATTCCGAACTTGATGAGAATGAACTCGAAGTATAATTATAAATCAGAGATTAAAAATTAAAAAAGGATGACAAATCTAATTAAATTTACATTGTTATAGTGTGAAGTGTATGTGTTACACTTTGTAAATTGTGTATGATGTATGATGTGTGATGTGTGAATTAGAAATTATGAATAATTATTATTGTAAATTGTAAATAAATAAAAGTATCGGATAAACAATAATAATAAACGTGGGATATTTTTACGATTGGATTGTTGTCAAAGGTCAAAGGTCAAACAAGAGTTTTATGCACAATGTATATTGTATATTCTACAATCTACAATCTACAATATATTATGTACAATGTTGAATATAGCCTGTATGTATGTTTTCTGTTTTCTGTTCCTTTGTACATATGATGTTTGTAAAAGTACCTATACTTAGAATAGAAACAATTGTGAATTGTGAGTGCTGAAATTACGATAATAAAAATGGAAAGTGTTGTGTAAAAAGTAAACAGTTTGTGAAATATTGAATATAGGCAATATTATACAATATTGTAATTTGTAATGTAACAAAATCCAAATCCATATTCAACTGTATGTATGAATTGTCAATTATCAATGATGAATGTTTTACCCAAATGCAAGTGGTGCGAGAAATGTGTACATTTCCATAATAAAACGTGATACATGATTCATGGTATAAAATATATAACACAAAATTGAATTAAATTGCATTAAAGGAACAAGTTGATTTGTTTCAATCTATAAAATTGAAATTTGTCTTGAAAGAGTAGAGCAATTTTATGTATTTTTTATTTGGCCAAAAAATAGTCGCGTGCGGCATCAATTGAAAATTAAAATGCATCAGCCATTTCTAAGAAAATTTTTCATTCATCTCATTGCTTACATTTATATTTCTAGGTTCTAGGTTATAGATTTTTTGTAATTAACAGGTCGTATTTACAAAAGTCATAATTTATCATTAAACTTTTTGTGTGTACAAAGGTTTTGGTTGAAACAGAGCAGAAATTTCTTCGAGACTGTAGCCTTTGGTCTCTGGAACAAAGGCTGTAATTACAATTGTCCCAATGACACAAAAAATTGCAAATATCCAGAAACACCAATAGATGCCCAAAAGTTGGAGCAAAGGCTCATAACCAACTGTAACAAGAAAGGCAGATGACCACACGAGCAACGTGGCAACGGAACAACAAGCTCCTTTCAAATTTGGTGGAAGAATTTCACCCATCATCTAAAAGTTTTCAATATTTAAAATTAATTTTAACGTTATTTTTTAAGTGCATTACAGAAAAAAGGTGTATGGCAAAATTGTTTTTAATGTCGATAGTCAATGTTCGATAATTTTGAAAAAAAAAAAATACTAACGGTCCAACTGAGAGGCCCGATGCCTTGTGCAAAGGCGATTATAAAAATAATGAGTGAAGTAATGGGAAGCCATCCAAATCCGTTTGGTGACACGCCATTGTTGACATGCTCCTTATAGTAGAAAAAGGTTCCAAGAGCTAGAAGAGAAATACTCATGACCACTTCTGAAAAGATGAGGAGAACTCTCCTACCCGCCCTGTCAACGAGTATCGAGGATACAATTGTTGCAACTACTTGAACAATCCCAATTATAATAGTAGCTAAATTTGAATCCAGGGAAGATCCTGCAGCTCTAAAAATGTCCACAGTGTAAAATATGACAGCGTTAAATCCAGAAATTTGTTCAAACACCATCAGAGATAGGCAGATGAGTACTGGTTTCAATATTGCTGGAGAAAATATTTCTTTCAGTCCTATATGAGCTCTTTTACTCTCCTCCACACTTTTTTGTACCTATGAGCAATTTATTATGGAAAAATCTCATAAATTATTATTATATATTATTTATTATGCATCTAATGATTTTTTTGCTCCAAAAATCCACATTGGCAGTAATTGGATTTTTTATCAACACGTTTGTTATTATTTAGTTCATCTTTTTACCTCCATCAACTCATTTTGAATCTGGTCATCATCAGCATCCTTGCCGCGGTACCAAGCGAGGGATTTTGCAGCATCCGTTTTTCGACCTTTGGCTAGTAAAAGTCTAGGACTTTCAGGGATCAAAAAGGCCATGGGAAGAAATAGAGCAGGAAAAATGGAGCAAATATAAGCTAAAGTTGACCAATTCACATAAGTTCCTGTGATATACCTACAATTTTTTAAATGTAATCATTATTATTATTTTTATCATTATTGTAAGAAAAAAACATTCAAATTGTAAATCGATTCTACTGCTCAAAATACTATAATGATATTGCATAATATTACAGCACGCTCTCTGTTTCATACATCAATTCATCATGCATAAAAATTTTTAAAGAATAACAAGTTACTACATTTGTAGTCAGTTCTGCGTCTGTACATTGTACATTGTACATTGTACATTTTATAATAATATGGTAACGCTAATGACTTGCGTCATTAGGATTTAGCATACATTATTTATGTGATTAATGTATTTGAATGTTATATTATTATGTCATGTTGTTTCGTCGTCATATCTAAATGTGATAATTAATCTACAGTCTACAATCTACATTTTGTAATAATAATAATACATTCACAGTTTACAGTTTTTAACTAAATTTTTCGTACACAAAAAGGATGCCAAGAACCATCATTAGCTGGAAGAAGGATGATAAGACTCCTCGTATTTGTTGCTCACTTATTTCAGAAATAAGGATGGGTGCAGCCAAAGAAAATATTCCTCCACAAAAACCTTCAAATTTTATTTGGAACAAAGAAGTAAAACTTCATGTATTTTTGAATTTTGAGTTTTGACATTCTTTCTAAATTTCTAAATTATCAGGACCGAAAGACACAAAGAAGGATTGTGAATTGTGAATGAGGGTTGATTTTTGTTGACTTTGTATGAAATTTTTGGAATACCTGTGATAAATCTACCGATGAGTACAAATGTAACAGTTGATGACATTCCGATCAGGGTCCATCCAAAGACAAAGGGAAGTGCGAAAATTATCATGGTATTTTTCCTACCAAATTTTTCTACACCTATCCCACCGATAGGAGATGATATCAAAGCACCCAGCATTGAAGTGGAGCCAATCCATGCTTTTTGATTTGATGTAATATTCCCCAGGTTTTGTATTTCCACCATATTTGGAATTGCAGGTGATGTAAAGCCCAAAACACAACCAAGTCCAAAGATTCCAACAGTAACTATGAAAATCATGAATCATGTTTGTTAAATTATTTACAGTTACTACTGATTACTGATTCCTGTTTTTTTGGTTTTTGTAAAATCGTCTAGTGTCAAATATGTTCTATTTAAATGTGTGTTTATACCTGTGATTGATGCATAATATTGTCGTATTTTGCCCATTCGATTTCCTTGAGCAACAACATTATCCTGATGAGTTGAAGCATAGCCAGAACTTCCACCGCCAGTCATGTTTTCCAATTCGATTCGATTTCAAATATCAGAAATTCAAAAACTATCCAATTTCACGTACTTTGTATTTTGTATCGTATTTGTATCAGGTTATCCAAGTCCAAGTATTCTTTCGTTGACTTGCAGGATTGAAAAAATTCAAAATGTTGCTCTTGGTGGTGACACGGGAAAACTTAGAAGACATCAGCACAGAGTACAAAAGCCTTGTCAGAAGGCTGTCACGTTTCCTTAATTTAAAAAACAAATAATGTAGACAAATGATTCCAAAGGGATAGCAAGTTTTGTTTGCTTTGGAAATTTTTTATTCTTCTCCTTGGAACTTGGAAATTGAGACTTGAAACTCCTGAAGATTGTAACTTGGAACTTGAAACTAGTAGAACAAGACAGTTGCTCTTTTAACACTGAACACTGAAATGAGTCTGGTGTACAAATTACATCTTTATTTATAATACCACATATTATATGATACCACATATTATTCCATTTCCATTTTCCATACTTCACTTTTAATACATGATGGCAAATAGCAAAAGTGTAAAAAACTTTTGTAATAATTTTACATCTGTATTCAAAGTGGATCAACGTCAGCAAAATAAGCTAAATAATGCTAATCACTAATTACTCAACTATGTACATTGTACATGAGACATGAGCTAAGAAAACTGGAATTATTGGAATTGGAATTGGAAATTGATGGATCATAGATCACTGTATGTTTGTAAGTAGTTTGTATGGATAGATCAGGAACCCATCATTTAGTACATAATATAAATACTAAATATTATATTCATTTATTCCTTATTCATATTCTTTAATATGTATAATATATATATTACATATTCATCATTATTTTCATGCACATTGTTATTATGTCACTCTGGATTCTGGATTTTATATCTTGTGTTCTTAACGATACACTACACAATCACACACGTCAAAGTGCATACTCTCTATTTTTTTTGGTCTGAGACCTTTTTTAATTTTCGTTTATACATGAGAATACACAACATGTTTTTGATTTCCTTGAAAGGAAA
>JAQGBH010000557.1:0-47814 GCA_034698265.1 Sminthurinus aureus
CGGTTTCTATTGGCAACAAGTTATATTATACATTGTTGTCAATAGAAACCGTGCGGTCTTGTTTTTATCGAATCATAATAATATATTCAATAAAAAAAAATGAAAACGTCCCATTTGACATGCATTTTTAGCTCCTTAGGCGATGAGCCATGAATCATGAAATCTACTCCTTACGCTCTTCTTCAAATTTCAAACCCTTCTATATCCTTCCATCTTCCATGTGATAAAAGGTATAACATACGACACACAACACCTTCACAAGTGCTCGTAACTTGCTCTCAATTTTTAACTTCCTTGAATAGTCGGAGTAAAATGATAAAGTCTACAGTGTACAGTGTACAGTGTACAGCCTAGAGACTAGAAACTAGATACTAGAGATAGTTTGCTCTCTTAACCTCCTTATTTGCATCTAAATATGCATGTTTTAAATCTTATGAGAAGGTTAAAGTCAAAAAGGCATGAAATTCCTATTCCATTATAAATTATAATCCATGACCCCGAATTCACCAGTTGCAACTTACATGCACGTATCACCATCATCTACTATCTACGATCTGCTATCTACTGAATGCTTATGGGAGAAAAGAGAAAGTGTTAGCTTGCAGTCTGCTGGGAATTATTATCGATTACTTTTTTGATTCATCTGATTTCCAGTTATTGTCAGTCATCGGTTTTCTCCTTTACCATCCCTTTTCTTGGTTTCATAGAAGATGCCTATCTATAGTAAATCCATTATCTAGTTTCTCATTCATTTGGTTTTTCATTATTTCACCACGCCGATAAATGTGTAAGCATATGCAAAAAACCAGACGCATTTTCCTCCAGGTGCCAGGTGCCCTTTTTACCACAGTTTTTTAACTTTCATCTTTTTCTCTCCTATGAGAAAGAAAGGCAAAAACTTCTACGTGTATGTATAATGTATAGTGTGTAGTATGTACTTTGTAGAAAAGTATCTCAAGGTACAGGAAACATACGCATAAAATTACTTTGTGATGAACGATGAATCGTGATTTAATTTCATTCAAAATTCAAGTATGCAAATTTCAAGTTCCTTCAATAAGGGATAAAACGATAAAAGGAGATATGCATTATTCATTAACACAAAAATCAAAGACACTTTCAAAATGAAGATAAAAAAATAAAAATTGAGGTTCATGTGTACAACAATTAGCGAGTTTTGAAGAAACTGATTTGCTTTTGACAGTGTATCTTAAAATGTATGAAGTATGAAATATGCCCATATAATAAGTACACATATATGCTGAATCAGTGGTTTAGTTATGACGTGGAACTTCATGGATTACAAGTAAAATTTACATTGTAAACATGTCTAAAACATTACAGGTTACAGATTACATAACACAGTACTTTTACACCACAGAAAAGTCAAATCAGGTCAAGTATTTTGCACATTGCTATTTGCATGATAAACTACAATTTTATATTTTGAGCTGTGAATGTTTCATGTTCCATATTCCGCATTCTACACTGATATATTATGATTAAGAATTCAGAATTCAGAGTGGACGTTTCCAGTTTCCAGTCATTAGGGAAAATCTAGTACTCAAAAAACAACGAGTACTTTTGTGATACTTGTGTTGTACTTGGTCTAAAATATTCAGCTCAGACATCATCTACAATCTAGAATATGATGTAAGATAAAGAATCCTCTTCAGAATTCAACCAAATACTGCTTGAGTGAAAGCTGAAAGCCTTTTCCTTTACTCATAGATATTCCCATAAAATATTACATGAATTGCCCACATTTACATATTTCGTTGCATAAATAAGTGTACCAGAACGGAGTAAAAACTCGTAACTGTTTATCTCGGGAAAATGTCTATGGTAATCAGTAATCAGTAATCGATGATGCTAATCTTTACTTGATACTGGATTTTTACATGCAAAAATACACTAAAATACATTATGTAGTTTAGGATAGACCTTTGGTTGTGCTTTTAGGAAGTTATAACAAGAAACAGAATGATTTGTAGAACGTTTTACACGTTACACATAATGAAACGCTGCAAGCTGGTGAAAATTAAAGTACGATATTTAATATATTATGCAACACTTGATTCACGTGTTTTTGTTTTGTTTTTTGTTTTTTGTTTTAAATACTTGTAGGAGCTCCAAGAAATACTTGGTTTCAAAACACTTAGGGAGACAACCCTCGGCGGAAATCAATGGAAGGATCAAGCACAACGTTTAGTGTGGCGTGCTCAAGGACTCAACAATGCAACTAATGCAGCTAGATTTCCAGGACTTGAGTATAATACTGGAGAAAGTACTTCCTCGAATCCCGTCAAGATTACATTTACTCCCTTTCAAATTCGTACTTTTGTTATTACCATTTAAAAATGTATAGACTTCGTTTACTTGCAAGTGTTACTCGAAACCCGAATGTGCATTACAACTGTTGCGTGAATACGAGTACAAAATTCTAATGTTTTTGTTGTTACTATTTTCTCTTGTCTCTTTTGTCTTTCATTGTCTAAAGTTTTTAATTTTGAGAAAAATACAAAATATGCCTTTGGCCTTTGACACGGGACACGTGTGCATTGTGCATAAATTTTTGATGATGAAATATTACCCCTTGTGCTCTATTTTTATTTTTTAAGTTGATGGCATTTCTAACCTTTAACTGTTGACTCTTTCCTTTTACTTTACTGTTAATATTTTATGTCTATACTCGAGTCTCGAGTACGCTGAGAAGCTCTGTATTGTTTTATCAGTTGTTATTTATTTTTTGTTCTTGTTCTTGTTTACCGATAAGTTTTGACAACAGCCAAAATTCATGATTTATCAAGTAGATTGTAGATATGAAATATGAAGGAAATAAATTTGATGTTGCTAAAAATGTATCGTTTGTAATTTGCAAACAACGTAATTCATTTCAGTATTTCTCCGATGTCAAGAAGCATAAATTCTTGTCGTGTTACAAAATGTTGCATCTTCCCCATTTATGCATAAATATTTTAAATTCTTCAAACTTCAAACATCAACATTAAAAAGTTATTTCGTAATTATTTAGAATACTTGCAATTTTTACGAGTTTGATTCATCGAGTCATGTTTGATTTTGAGCCACGTGTCGCCTTAAGTATGTTCTTTGTCAACGTCAAAAAGTTTTTATATCATCATGAGAATGAGTACAGTTTATAATTTATGCAGAATACAAAAGCCAATACAGACATGAAATTAAATTTTTTAGCCTTCTATTTTCTTAGCGAGAGACGAGTTATGTTTCTGACTGGTCGTTTATTGCTTGTCGTTAATCCCTTATAAAATGTTTGCACGTCATTGAATGCTAACTAACTAAAATAAAAATGTGTGTTTTATGACACAGTCAAGCTAAAACATTGTTCACTCAGTTGCATTCAAATACAGTTGTAACAATTGACATTGCTTAAGACTTTAGAGTTGAGCCTTGAGAGTCATAAAAAATTAGCATGTTACACACGCTTATAAAACCACGGCCAGTATTTTTGCTATTATGCGTACAACTATCATTTACCCTTATCCAGAGTGAAATAGTGAATAGAGGAGGAGAGAAAATTGACTTGGGAGGTCTCCGTGAAAACAAGTGTTGGATGTGTGACAGCTCCAACTTTACAAATAATAAAGGTTTGTCTGTCACCTTATTTTATCATTTTTCATAAAAATTATTTTTTACTTTGTACCATTTTCAGTGTTCTGTTTATTCTACATCGTTTTATGCTAAATAATACTGAATGCACGTGTTGCGTGCACGATCAAAAAGACAAGAAAATGTACCACATACGAATTCTTATGGGAGTTTTGCATTAATTCTGCTTTCTGAATAATTTGATTTGACTGATTTTTATCAGAAATTTCAGTCCCATCGTCCGTACCCGGAGGAATATATTCCGATTTAGATGCTGCTGGTACTTTCTCTACAGCTATTTACTACCGCTACAATGATTTGGAGACGAGGTGGGTGGGTAGAACGAATTGGACTTTCTCCCGAAATTTCCAAGTTCCATCAACTTTTCTTGAAAAAGAGAGAGCCGTTTTAGTTTGTGATGGACTTGATACAGTGTCCAGAGTCTATGTCAACGATGTTTTGGTTGGATCAAGTGACAACATGTTTGTACGCTATATTTTTGATGTCAAAAATGTGTTGCGGGTAAATGTTTAATTTTTTTGCTGCCACACTCCACATTACTATACTATTTCCATCACTTATACTCGCCATTCACTGTTCACTACAATATATATATTATTATGCAATGAAAATTCCCATTAAAAATATTAAGGTAGGCAACAACTCCATCCGCGTGGCTTTTACAGCTCCAGTTGAATATGCAAATCAACGATGGGAGGATCATATTGATAAATATGGCTACGTAATTCCTCCATTTGATGCCCCGTTCGTGAAAGCAGAAAAACATGTTAGCATGATTAGGAAAATGCAAGGTTACCTTTTACATATTAGCAAATGAAATACTAAATACAACATGTAGGAATTTGTCACATTTTCAATTTTAGGACAAACAAAATCAGAAAAATAGTTAGGAAAAAAGATGTGAAAGAAATTATGTTTGAGGTTTGAGTATATTTTTATTCTTTAGCTTCATTTGGTTGGGACTGGGGTCCAGCATATCATTCCTCTGGAGTTTGGTACGAAATTGAATCAACATAGTTATTAAATTTGAAAATATTCTTCTCTATTTGACACTGGCGATACTCGGTATTGTATTGCAGGAAGCCAATGTATTTGCAGTCCTATGACAAAGCTGTGATTCGAGACGTTTTGATACATTTCAAAACAAATAAGGAAAACCCGGATGAGACAGCATCCACAAAATGGAACGTAACGGGACGAGTATATTTGGATATCGTTGATCTAAATAATCTCGAACTGTCCTTTGAAATTCATGTTGGTCAAAACAAAAAAAGGACGTTGAAAAAATTGGAGTCTCAATCCGCGTCCCTCGGTTTTGTCGAACTTCAACTTGATTTTTCAGTACGTACTAGATGAAAAATGATTTAAAATTGCGGGTTTCCACGTACATTACACATGTGTTACGTCAGTAAAATCCAATATAAATTTAAAGCAGTAAAAATTAAAAATCCCTTTAAAATTAATTTTTAGGGAGATGAGATAAAACTGTGGTGGCCGTCTGGATATGGAAAGCAGGTTGAAGCACAAAATATAAACATAAATAATTGACTGACCAATGGGTTTTTTTACCATCTAAATACTACTACATTTTTACAATGGTTTGTTATAGGTATTGTACGAAGCTCGATTTGTACTGAAAAGTGCAAACGGAGTTGGGATTTCTTCACACTCAATTCAAATCGGTTTCAGAACTGTCAAACTCAACGAAGATCCTGTGGATTTAAAGCAGCCTGAAAAAGGTAAACATTTTCGGTTTTCGTATTGTCCAGGTGGAAAGTAGAGACAACGGTATGTATGTATAGTGTATAGTATGACTATTTTAATGCTTTTCTTTATAGGAAATCGATTCAGCATCATGATCAATGGCATTCCAATTTATGCTAAAGGCTCAAATCTGATACCGACTCACGTTCTTCCTGAAAAAATGAGTCTAAATACAACTTTGTGGCTTTTAAAATCAGCTAAAGCCGCTAATATGAATATGGTACACAAAATACAAATAATTATTGTTGTCTCAAATTATTTTTCTAATTTTTGGTCTTTTGTCCTACAGTTTTACATACAGTTTTTACATTTTTAATCTAATCCTGATGTAGTTACGAGTCTGGGGTGGTGGAGTTTATGAATCGGACGAGTTTTTTAATGTATGTACTCTATTTGATATTTAACCAATTAAATATTAATCAAGAATCAAGAATAATTATTATTGCATAACATCAAACATGATCATATGCCTATGTAATTCAAATGTCTCCAATCAATTTATAACCAACTATTTACTAATGAAATGGCAGCTTGCGGACTCTTTGGGAATAATGATATGGAGCGATTTTATGTTTGCGTGTGCCTTGTATCCAGCGACAGAGGAATTTTTATCCAGTGTAAAACAGGAAGTGGATACTCAAGTGAAAAGGATGCAGCATCATCCGTCTCTCGTCCTGTATGCTACAAATAATGAAAACGAAATGGCACTAGGTGACAACTGGTATGGGACTGAAAATGAGGAAGATTTAAAGAGACTGTTTGAAGATTACGTCAAACTTTATATTGACACGGTGAAAAATCACACTGTAACCTTAGACCCTTTGAGACCCTGTCTTGCATCAAGTCCCACAAACGGGAACAAGTCGGAAGCAGAGCTTTTTATAGCAAATTGGCCAAATGATCCTCATTACGGCGATGGTAAAATATAACATGTGAATCAGTAAATAGATACACATGAGACTCTCAATGTGAGAGTAAAAAACTTTGTATGAAACATGAAATTCCTTTGTTTCATTGTAATAATTATTGGTAATATAATATGTCCTATCGGGTTTTACAGTACATTTTTATAACTACTGGAGAGTTTATCCAAAAGCCAGGTGAAGACAATTTTCGAGGTTTTTTTTCTACAATAATAATAATAACAGTTTAGTCTAATCTTCATTACAATTGAATGGAAATGTTTGCTTTCATTCAGATTTTAGATTAAAATAATTATTATGATTCTGATCCAAACTTTCAAATGTAGGTAATTTCCATATTTGTATGAATGAAAAAGATTTGTTTCAGAATATGGATATCAGTCATGGCCACAATTAGAGACTTTGGTAATGTTTTATAATAATATCTCTTGAAATTTTAATTTCACCAACTTTTGCTACTATAATGTAATGGAATAAAATTAATTTTCTGATTTTCTATTCATGATTCATAATATCAGCGCTGGTCAACTGATGGAGATTTCAACTGGAAATCTGAAATGATGAAACATAGACAGGTAAACAATGGCATTAAATAACACAAGAATTCTAAAGTTTTTGATTAAATTTTACAGTGACGGTTTTAGCAAAAAAAAATGTAATACGTTAAATTTTAAATGATAATAATTTAAAACTACCATATATTTATAGCGTCATTCTGGAGGCCAAACGGAAATGATACAACTGATACGTCAACATTTTCCTCTACCAAAAAACTATGAAACTTCCGATCAATTTTCCAACCTTCTTGAACTGATCCAAATCAGTCAGGCAATGTCCCTAAAAGCTCAGACTGAATTCTACAGAAGATGTACTAGTTTGTACAATGCACACTCTGGTGAAGGATTCAATATGGGTGCACTATACTGGCAATTGAATGATATTTGGCCTGGGGCTTCGTGGGCTTCTATTGGTAATTGACACTTCTACATTTTTTTTAATTATAATAAAGTTGCAACGTATATTATGCAACATAATATTATTAACTATTAATTAAGATGAACTATAAAAATATGAATTTTTCTATATTACTCATTTCAATCTCATCTTTTTTTGTAATAATATTGAATCCAGAATACAATGGGCAATGGAAACTTCTACACTACTATGTTCGAAATTTTTTTGCTCCAAATTTAATATCCTTGTACAGAACGTATAATGAAACTAATAATGTTAATGAGGAAACGGGTGTTGGAATTAATTTGATCTCGGATTCACCAGTCCCACTGAATTCTACCGTCAGAATAAGACTTTTCCGCGTTGATCATTTTCAACCTATTTTGGACTTCACAACAGCTATAAAACATGTTCGTTAATGAACAAGATTTCTCTTCCGTTTACAATAACTTTCATTACAATATACAAATTTTTATTATTTATCATGATAAAAAATGACAACTGATGTTTTGAGATTGTGTCTTTGTTTTTAGATTGCTTTCCCTGAGTCCGTACAAGTGGCGCATATCAACGAAACAATGCTACGAGGATGTAAACCATCTAAATCAGCTTCTCATGACACTTTGTGTATTGTCCACAGTTCGATGGTTGATTCACTCGATAATTTTTTATTTGTCACATATCCAAACAAGACTGATTACTTTCAGAATCCTAATTTGAGGGTAAATTACAAAATGCCTTTGACGTCTTTTATACTTTGAATTTTGAATAATATGCACACTTTCACTCTCACTTCATTCCTCTAAGTCAACTTTTTGTAAATTTTTCAACCAGGTGCTGAAATGGATGACTGAGCCGAATTCAAATAATAAGACCATTTCAATCCAGTTGGCTGCAGATTTACCTGCTTTTTATGTCACTCTGAGAGTAAAAACCCAAGAGATTAAGGGTACATTTTCACAAAATGGATTCATGATGGTTGAGCCTAGAGCAACAGTCAGTTTTTCCTCTGAAGAGCCAGTGAATCTCCATCTTTTCATGGATAATTTCCACTACCATTCACTATTCAATTTAATCAGCTCAAACGTCTCTCATGAACATTTCTGATTCACACACTTTGGAATGTGCTATGTCAAACATTAAGGATGAATAGCGAGCAAAATGAATCCAATTCAAACGGTTATACTCTTTTGTACTACTTAACACTTAACATATATATATATAGTGTAGGATGTGTAATGTGTAGATAGTAGCTTTCAATTTTAAATACTCTTTGTCTTCCTTCTTTTTATTCTTTCAAACTGCAGCAAATACGAGACTATGCTTTTAATGTTATAATTATTATTATAATTTACAATAACATATTCTCAATATGAATAAAAATTCAAGATATTTCTAATCCTAATATTTAATATTATGATCAATATTCCGATGTCATTAAAATGTACATTTATAGAAATTTTTAGTCTTTGTCATTATTTCTCATAATTTATGACGTATTACAGATTACAGATTATCCCGAAACCCATAATATGATTTGTAAATGTTAATCATACAAGTACTTGTTAAGTGTTAAGCATTCAATCAACATGATCACTACTTTTCAGTGTCAAAAATACTATACAATGGAAATAAAGACTCTACAGGTTCACTATTATGAATTTTAAATTATAATATTACTATTACATAATATGTATTAGGTATTTTATGGTCATTTTTTTGTCACGTTTAAAATCCGAGATTGATACATTCAACGATTAACAATAAAAAATAAAAAATGTTTGCTCTAGTTATGTAATATACACAATATATAATTAATAATTAATCTATTTGCGACATATCGAGAGTCTCGTTTTAAAGGCGAGTCCATTTTGTATATTCTATATTCTATACATTAACATAAAGGATGGATTCGCTTTTAAAACTAGAACATCGATATCTAATATCTACGACAGCACAATGTCATTAAACGGGAAAAGAGTTTTGTCTTCATAAAATAAACTATCGCTTTCATATTCATTATAATATTATCGACATTTCACACTTCACAACTGTAAGTCTGTACTAGACTAGGGACTAGAGAATAGAGAACAGAAACCAAACTAAAAGATACTTATTTACAATACAAATTTTATATAAGGGTATGTTGCTAAATACACTTTGCCTAGCTAGGCTTCTAGGCTTTCTGTATGTATCTGCGTAGTTGTAAATGGAGAGAAATCCAGACAGTCTACAAGCCTCATGAGGCAAAGTGAATTTAGCAACACACTGTAATTCGTAATTCGTATTATTTATACACTACCAGTTAAAAACTAAAATAAAGTAAATTTTAACTGGGAGAGACTTTATCAAGTAGCCAGTAGAGGAAAGGGCGAACAGGTTTTGATTTGCCGACGGATGTGGATGAGGATGAGGATGGAAAGGTTGAAATTCCAGGAAATTCAGCTTCTTTAGACACTGCTAAAAACCCTGGTCGGCGAAGTTTCCTCATGTTCATTGCATCCGAATGAGAATCCAAATCATAAGGGGGATAGAGTTGATGGGGGAAATAATCATCATTTATACTGTCACTAGAAATTGTTGTTGTTGTCATTCCGCTTCCACTTCCACTTCCCATTCCCATCATACTCAATGTTGTGTCACTCAACATGGTAGGCGTATTATTTGAGTTGGAAATGGAATCGGAGTTTGAATTAGAATTATAATTGATATTGGTATTATTCTGTAATTTAAAACTAAAACTTTCACTGATTGATGAGTGTCTAGACCAATTGGTTCCACTAAATCCACTTAAAAGTGTTGTTGCTCCAGAATCTATCGATGTACGAGGTCCAATTCCACCACCTCCGCCTCCACCACTACTGCTACTTGCACTTCCAATTCCACTATTTCCACTCATAAGTCCTCTACTTGACAAATTATTTGAATGGGGTTGGGATTGAGTTGATGAGACACTGGACGGACCTTTTGGTCCAGTATACTTGTACACTCTTTCCAATCCACTTCCACTCCCAGAATCACTAATATAGTCAAACATCCGACTTTTTACATAAGCACTGTTATTATTATTATTATTACTACTACTACTACCACCACCAACACCAGTACCAACACCAATAGCTCCACTTGATATGCTACTTTGATTATTATTATTATTACTGACACTGACACTGGTCCTTGTGGACTTTGAAAATGGTCTTTGTCTGGTTGCCGGTCCTGAACTCCGATCTATAGAATAGGAATAGGAAGGAGAAGGAGAAGAGGGGATTGTTGGTAGAAAGACAGGATGAGAGGACTGTGTGACTGTAGATTTAGATTTAGATTTTATAGATCTATTTGGACTTGACACGGACATTGACATTGCCATTGGAAAGTTTGGGAAATAACCAATATCACTACTTTCATTCCCACTGTCAACTGCCACGGGTCTGTGAAACGGTGGTTCCTCTTCTTCATCCTCTGTATGATTTTGATTTTGATTTGGATATTTGAAATTGTTGGGATATGAAGATGAGGAGGATAGAGGATGATGAAACGGTGTAGGAGGAAGAGTCGACTTGGAACTATTATTACTAAAAGATTGTTCACGAAAACTCTTTGAAAGGGACAATGACGATGATGATGGAGGATGAGGAAGATGAGACAATTTTGTGGATAGGGGAGTGAGCAAATGACCTTTGACGTTTGAACTGATGGGTCTTTGAACTCGGAGTTTGTTTGCCACACCACTACTATTACTCGTTGTTGTCGTTCCTCGTGAACCAACTGGCTTGGCGTAGGTGTCGGAGGTTGCTGAAAATCCGTCGTGATACTCATGATACACTCTGGCATTGGCCATCGAGTTACTACTACTTCTCTTGTCCCTTGTCCCTCTATCATCCAGGGCTAATGAAGTAAAAAAATTTGTAGGGTCAGGTTCAGAAGCTTCAGTCGAGTAGCGGAGATGAAGATTTTTCAAATTATTACTATTGCTACTATTTGACATGGTTGGAGCTGGCAGTCCAGGTGGATGGTGGTTAAAGTTAAAAGCTCTTGGTTCTGTGACATCCGATTCCATCTGATTATAATTGAGACGAGCTGGAGTGGAGGATCGAGATCGAGATTCTTTAGCATCAAATGGAGAGCGTGGTAAGGAATTAAAATTATCTTGAACTATTGTTTCTTGTGAGGAACTCATTTCTGGTACTCTACTCCGACAATCCGAAAGCCAGAGAGAGACATAGTCAGAATTCTTCTCGGGATTTGGTGTGTGACAGGTTGGTGGTGACAAGGGGTTCGGAGAATCTGGACCATTTAATTTGTAATTTGGGGTACTTCGAGAAGAGGTCACATGTCTATTTTTTTGGACTTTTATTGGAGTTGGTGTTGACCCATCGTCAACGTATCTATTTATTTGTACAAAACAATTACAAATTAATACTCAGTACCATTACAATAATTATTTTAAAATTAAAAAAAAATTAAAAAGACAAAAAATGTCAAAAAAAATGTACGGATCATTAAAAGGTTCATTAAAAAATAAAAAAACACTTTATTCAACTTTACTTTGAAAATCTATCCAAATTTTGAACGGGAAAAACACGCTTCCACCGAAGACACTCTTCAAAAACTTGATTCGTCATATCCTCTGGTCTATCATTGGTTTCTCCAGTAATTACTTTTTGTACATCATCCCACAAACCAAAAATCTTCTTGGTTAGTTCCGCTTCTACAGCCTACAAGACAAGAAGAGATAGTAAAAAAAACTTTACACTCCCATTCACAATTCATTATTTAAAATTTAAATACGGTAAAATATAGCAAACTGAATTCTTACATCTTCTGCCCATGAAATTGAACTACTTGCTGAACTAATATTGGTTATACAGTTTTTCATAAATTCCTCATCCGTGGTCTCGCCACATGATTCTCCAGTTTCAGTCAAACCTCTGTGTAGATTTCTTTTGTTAGTCACTTGATGATTTCTCCCTATTTGAAAATCAAGATTATTATTTCGACGTTGATGATGACCATCTTTGTCTTGTTTTTCATCTCCATATCCATATCGTTTGGCACTGGGAGCGGATCTTGGTGGATCCTGTTCGATTGACCAAGTATCCGCATCTCCTTCCGTCTCCATTGAATTAAACTTTGCATTAAAAAAACCTGGAGGAGTCGTAGAATCGTCTCTCCATTTATTTCCAGCAAAGGGCATGTCGGACTTTCTGTTGAAGCTTCGTGGACGAACTTCTGCCGACTCTGATGTTGTGTAGCTCATGTCTACCAGTCTTTTCCCACCCATTTAAAACTGTAAACAAAATGGTATTTTGACATTTTTGAAAAATAATTCCTTTCTATTCTAAATTCTAATTATACAGACCTTTTTAATTTACCATTATTTATGTATATAAAATAAAATCGCCATGTCTGGTTTTTAAAACAGCTAAAAATATAATGCTTTTTAACTACAAAAAAAACTCCCAACAGCATTTTTCTCTAAAACAAGCCAGCAATGCTTACATAATAAAGTCTAAATTGTCCTACTTTATTTATTTACTGGTGACGGTACTGGAGTCTACATGATTTTGTTTTTTTTTACTAGAAAAAGCTCAATGCACATAATCTCAGAATTCAGGACAAAAAAGTTCTTACATGTTCAAAATTCAAAATGCAAAAACTAAAATAGTAAAATGTTTCACCGTTCAGTCTTGGTTATAATATATTATATGCTATATATATTTTCTTTTACGTTTTATTACCAAAAATATAATAATGGTCTTATATTTCAATTCCAACGAACATTCTAATAATTCTCCACTCTCCACCAATTCTTCGCACAGTTTGATTATGAATAAAACCGATTCACATTTCACATTGTTTTTCACACACTGAACGAATTATCATGAGATTATTATTAACTACACGGCTTCATTTGTAACAAAGTTCCAAACAAAGTACTATTTTTATATTTAAAAACAATGAGGATTTTGATGAAACTTGTGAAAACGGTAAAATTTATAATTTAATAAGCGACATTGTTTTCCACCCATTTTTTAACCAAGCAAAAATAGTTCAAACTCAAAGCACAAAGAATACACTGAATACACTGAAAACTGAATCACAAATAAGGAAACGGACAGAAAAAGTGGTAGAACAGTACAATATGACTTGCTGCAGAAAGTGAGTCAAAAGGAATGGCGTGAATGAAACTAATTGCTCAAAATACAAAATCCACACAGACACGTCCACAATCCAATCATAAAAACTATTTTTCACCTTCCCTTGGCTTGACTTGGCACAAGTTGTAATCGATTTCCCTGAGTTTTGTACAACTGAATTGTATCACTATACAGTCTACAGTCTACAGTATTAACTTATGCATTACGTATTGTTTTCTTCACTTCCCCTGAAATATAATATTATTTACACAGTACAGTACACGCTGAAGAAACACAATATTACACCATAATGGAATATGCAATAGACATAACACTTACTGAAATTATGTACTTTTATCACAAATTGTTACACACAGCACACAGCACTAAAAAAATTTCAATGTAATGAGTACGAGGTGAAAGAAAGCAGAGGATAAAAAAAGGAAAGTGGAAGTTCCACTTTATCGCCGAACAATCACTTCACTTCATTTCATTTTCACTGTACTGTACTTGGCTTTGTAAATCTAACATACTGTTAAAATAATTCAGTGGCAGTGTGAATGAATTCTGTACTTTTGATACAGCCTACAGTTTGTTGACGTGACGAAGGACGAGAGACGAAATGTTTGTTTCAACTACCCCGTTGTCATGGAGCAAACAGACGGACAGAAATAACAACATACCAAAACATATATGTAAAATGTAAAATATAAAGAGGCTTACTGTGTACTAAGCGGTGCAATGTATATTGTATTGTAAAATGTAATGTGCTCTATCTCAACTCTCAATTTAAGCCGTAATACCATATTTTAGAAATACAACATACCACATACAGCACAATTTAATATAATATTATAGGAAATATTTTGAGCTCTATACTCTATACATTCTAAATTTTCTGCATGTACAAAAAATAATTAAGAAACACCGACAAAAATTCTTTTGTGCTCATAGCTGATTGTAAATCATCATGTTTTTCCATGTTTTTGGAACACTGTACCGTAGAAAATGGAAACGTCACTGCAACCTGCCATTGCCATGCGACTTTTTTACTATTGGTAGTTCATACTGTGGCTGCTTTACATTTTACACGTTTGAAAAACATGCAAAAAAAGTCTGCTAATCAAAGGCCCAAAAGTTAAAGTCAACTATTTTATACAATGTTTAATTATTATGATATATTGAACTTAAGTGTACGAGACTGATTAGTTTTGAGTAAATTTATGTATTTCAATTACTTTTTCTACATGTATGTTTGGTAGCTAAGCTCAAAAGAGGTATGTGCAATGTGCAGCGGTAAGTGTTCTGTGAGAAAGCTACAGTATCCAAAGGTAAAAACGATGGATGAACTATGCATACATTACCCAAAATATCCAACGTCCATGCACAATGAATATAGTAGCTTCTAGCGTCAGAGAAAATTTGTAATTACAATAATACTACAAATTGCAGTCTAAATGAAGTACCCTTGAAAAATGTCCATCGATAAGTATTAAGTCATAATAATAAATTGTAGGATGTGCAGCAACAGAAACAAATGTATGTACACAAGTAAACAGTAAACCTTCGTTATGAATTATTCATCAGTTTCAGTTTCAATGCATAATTTTCAATGTCCAATGTATATATTAGTCCAATGTATAGCCAAAAGCAAATAGTAAATAGTGCACGTATTGAAGGAACTTTAGTTTTAGTGTAGATGAGGGTTAAAGATATTTGTGCTAAGAGAAAAATGTAACAACCTCGGATCATGGATAATAGACTTCAAATGTCGACTCTTAACTCTAATACTTCTGCTACAGGCAACTATAAAGTTTGTACGGTGTGTGGAATGGGTAATTTCAAATACAAGAGAACGATGAATGAATATAGGTAATTCATTTTGTGTTTTGTGGTTTGTGGCGTAAAAAATAAACAAATTCATTGTTTCTAAGTCAAGGTGGGCTAACCTCATATAGTTTTGAGGTTTGAGATAACATTTTCAAGGCCTTTTAATTATAGACTACAGAGCAGACAGAATATGGTAAATTTATGTGTATTAACTCGGAAGAGATTTTTCAGCATTCAGTACTCAGTATAAAAGTACAACAATTTTATGTAAAAATTTCTATTTTTTATATGCATCGACGATTATTTCTATTTTCAGGAGTTTGCCATTTTTTAAGAACAAGAAAAAAATGTGACCCTTTTTCTTTTTTTGAAAATTCAAGCATGAAAAGCAAACACTATAAAATATTCTTTTACAGGTAAATATTCCCACAAAAAAATGAAAAGAATGAGATTCCTATAGTTTGTTTATTCCATGTTCTACATTTCAAGTTCTAGACTCTAGACTCTAGATTCTAGAACAAACAACATTAAAATGGATGAAAACGTTTATATTCCTTATCTCAGCAGGGTTTTGTATATTTTATTTTGTGTGTATGATAATTCGGGTCATTATAATATCAAATATCAAGATGGGACATACAAACATAGAATTTAAAAAAACAAAACAAATTCCAGGTCAAAAAGTTTCTTCAAACTTCAAACTACAGCATACATGTAAAGCTATTTTAATATAGTCTGCGTCTTTTTCTATTTTTCTACATGAAAAGTATGGAGAAAATATTTGGACAGAATTCAACATCGCGTCTACTTTATGTTTTATGTGTCGTGCATTGTGTACAGTGACTAGACATAACTACAAGTTTCACGGTCCATTAGCGGACCAACGTACAGGAATAAAAATAGGATTCGCACACATTTCAATAATTGGAAAGGTTATCAACATTCATAATTTACAAAACGTTCCTCTTTCACTCATGTCACTTTCCCTATCTTTCTGCTAGAAATAATGCAGGGAAACAGAAACAATTTGTGTGTCTTATGCCTTTTTACTGACGTAGAGGCAAAAGCATAAAAATGGTACATTGGAAGTACATAGTACATACAAGTTGGCATGCGTAAATGCCTGCTAACATTGCATATTGCATCATAGTAAAAAACAAAGCTGTAGCATAGCGTGCAATATGTAGCATACACATAATACAGAGTACGGTCACAGTGTATAGTGTATAATATACACATTATGGATGTACAAACCAATGAGCGTGGAACCGTAACCGAAGGATATACTATACTCCATTCTACGTACATATTTAGTATGAATCATTCATGTTCGTGTTCCTTCTTCCTCTTTTTCCTTTCTCTTAAGTCTCAACTTTTAGCTTCTGCGTACGGAGAAAGTCGGTCGTGGGTCGGGGGGAGAGTCGAAGATAAGATGCAGTGAAAAAGCAAGTGGGGAAATTCAAGTACAAGGATATCATTTGACCACCTTTATATCTATTAAAAACACTAAACATTCTATATTCTATCCATCTGCTGTTTACTGTTTACGATTTACATGTGGGTTTCTTCACTTTTACATTTTGCAATTATAAACACTTTCAACTCCCACAGATCAAAAATGAGCTTGAAATATTTTTAATGGTGATAAAGCGAGTTTTCTCTTTGAAAAATTATCTCCTTTCTCCTCTCTCTGTCATTGAAAGATTAAGTCCTGTGTACACATTTCGGTGTTAATTATAGTTACATTAATTTTACTACTAATAGTGTGCGTACACTGTACACTGTAAATCGTAAACCACGAGTAAATTAATAAAGAATACATAAAAAACGTAAAACGTTAGATCTACAATCTAATCACAACAATAATTTTGACTCTTTTATTTTCATTTCAAATTCTTGCATGAAATGTTTTGAAATTACGTCAATCCTACAGTATACGTAGTATACGTACAATATGTTATGTAGATATCATTTAAAAAAATTAAATACAGTGATATTATATTATTATAGTTAGAAATGAGTTTAAAATTCCGAGTATTTCATCCCCATGTGCTAAAGTTTGGAAAAAGACATTACTTACGCATTTGAATGCAAAGGAAGACAATAGTTAAAAGTGCAAATAAATAAAGACATTTACGACTTGTTTATTCATGAGAACCAAGACATTTAGTAGTAGTTAATGACACTTGTGTACAAGCAAAAGTCGATACAACAAAGACCAAGAAATGAAAAGTAGTTCATATTGTTATTAGTTATTAGACGACGACGACGGCAAAGAACGAGAAGAAGACTTGAAAAGTGTTGACTTTTTATTTTACTTGTCTATTTACCATAATACACTAAAACAAGACACTGATAATACCACTTACTCTCTGTTTTTTTCTTACATACTACAAATACAATACACAATACACAATACACGCTCACTACTCACGTTCAAGTATGCATAAGTCATACATATATGTAACTACACCTCTACTGTACACTGTATTTTAGTTCTCTATTACAAGCTGCCAGTAAATAGTTGAAAATTTATGCTGGCTGGCTGGCGCGCAAGCAATGTAATAATTCATCATTGTATATTGTAAAGTTAATCATATTCGTCTCTGCAGTTAGATTTTTAGTTTTTAGCCGATGGTTCTACATTCTCAGTACATCAACATAGTATAACATATGTGCATAAGTAAATGCAGAGATGCTGAGGCAGTGTCAAAGGAAGAACCAGTCAAGTTAAAGAGTAAAAAACCTCCTTCATTCTAATTGCAAGTTCGAATAAGTCAACTGTAATTTAGATTTGGGCCAAGTTAAGTCTTAACTCCAAGAGTACGTATCACATGAGCTACTGTACGAGTTAGTTAAAAACTGATAGTTTTAAACTAAACTTCCACGAGGTGAAGAGAATTAAGAGGAATGCTCAAAATTTATATGGAACAATTTGACTAAATCTCTGGTAATCTTTTTCTTCTTTATCTCAACATATCATACACATTACATATATTATACATTACATATTACAATAATAACTATGAAAGAGTCCATATATGTAATATATTCTAAATCTATATTTTTTTACTGTATTTTTTTGTTCCTCGTGTGTTCGACCAACTACAGCAAGTTCCAAGTTAGATCGAGAGATAACAGCCAAGAGCAAGGAGCAGATATAAACATCAGAAATGTGGACTTTTAACACCTATATATCTTATATCATCACTTCTCTGTGACACTGATATACAATATATAATATACACACCGTAAAATTACCTATGGCAAAGAAGAATTAAAACAACCATTCATTCAAAAAACTGGTTGAACAAGAACAAAAACTTTAAAGAAAAATACAATCAATAACAATGATTATTGATATGTATAAGTGAATTGTGTTGAGAGCAAATTAACGGGCGAAAAAAAGATAATTGATATCATAAAAATTACAAGTAATTTGATTATCATACTGTAAGTGAGTGAGTAAGTGAGTGAGTGAGTGAGTTGATACTTGATCCCGGTTCAAGTACACTAAATCATATGTTGAGCTTGAAAAGTTCAATATTATTGTTGTGGAAGCTGGAGCTAAGTTGTAAATGTTTGTATGGGTCAATGTATTTCCAAAGGACCAGCTGGTGCAGCTAGACGTGGAGACTCTTTGTCAATATCATCGTCATTCGGTGGTGACGACGGAAATTCGCTTCATTCAGCACAAGGGTCAAGTCAAGTAGAGGAGAAAGACAACATTTTACAAAGTACATCTATAAAAAAGAAGGTGAGGACATTACTTTTTAACAAAAAAGGCAAAAAGGTTGAAATTTGATATGCCCTTATACATGTACTGCCTATATACTATATACTGCCTATACAACATGAAACATGATCAAATTTCCAGTGAGTAAAGGAAGTTCACTTCATGTATATTGAACGAAGAGAACCCTACTCTAATTTTGTACTTCCGTTTTCACGATATAAAGAACGTCATGTTTTAGACAACAAACCAAGTTTCAAATTTCAACGGGGTGACGAGATATTTGGAGCATTTTTATTTTAAGATTTGAAGATTATTTTACAACTGGCAAACTATTTACGACGTTTATCAGTAAGTTACAATATATTATATGTAGCTCTTAGCAATACCTAGTTCACTTTGATCAGTAACACGAACGGTAGAGAGAGTAAAGGAAATAATTACAGAGCAGCTAAATTTAAAATATGGAAGCTCATAGTTTTTATGTCTCGTGTCAACTCGTAAATACCATTTTATTTTCCATTATCTACACACACAAAAAAGGTTGTAAATAGGATACATGAAAACAAGATACAAGAAATAAAATTTTTGAGGTTTCATGAAATAACATAAATAATTATATTAGATCTTGCGGTTGTTAGGCAAGTTGCACGTTTACAAAGTTCAAATTTTGCTCGTATGTGCAGAATACAGAATTATGGACAACTACAATTTATTTTGTGGTATTTATTTTGGAATGCTATTACAGTATATTTTACTAAACAAAATTTTCCTGTGTGCAAAGTACAATATCTTATTATCTTAATCCATGCGCATTGAAGTTGAATACTTAAACAGCAAAAATAAACATGAGACCTCGTCGTGTTATTGTTGGACAAACTGGAATGACTTGTATCTTTAGTATTCTGTTTTGTATCTAGGCAATGATAATTATTTTTGTCCACAATGAATGATACTTCTACTTATGACTTGGATTAACCATTAGAGACGAATCTCCACTTTCGCAAATAATCCTTGACTTGAGAGTTTCTAACCATTCACAATTCACTGGGGGTTAAATCCTGTATGTAAATATCTTGTTTGTACCATAGGTGCAAAGTGTAAGCATGATGCTAAATCCCTGCTTTTCCTTATGTACTAAACTTTTATTTAGTAATAGGTACATAGTCAAATGTATGTACGTAGACAGAAAACTGTAGATGCATATGCATTGGGCATTGGGCATATTGTTGTTTATTTGTATTTTATAAATTATACTTACATGTAGAAATCATTCAAAATGAACGTGAATTTTCTATTAGCGATTAAACACACAAAGTAAAGCAAGTCCCAATGTATTTTGTCTGTGTACAGTGTATACATGAATAAAAAACGTTGAATGCAAAAAAAATGTTTTAAAATTATGGTAAAAGAAGATAGTCAGATTTTTAATATACATACTCATTAACAATACAACATCAACACAAAAACTTAAACTATGCAGTTTTTTTATATAGGCTACATTTATATTATGATTTGGCTATGACTTTTTTTAAAATAAGCATCATTTAAGAGACATATACCTAAATGAAGTTTGTACCTGGCCATGCGATATTTGAAAAAAACATACAACTATCACGTGCGCAATACTATGAGTTGATTATAACTTTTTATAGTTGTAAGGAAATTGAGAACATGAATGTCACAAACACCTACATGAATACACAACTTAGAATTTAAAAATGGACTGGCTGGACAAAATAGCATTTCCGTCTTTTAAACAGGAACCAATATTTTAATTGTGTCCAATGTCCAATTATTGGAAACTGAAAATGTTTCATTTTGTTATTGTGCGAAGCAATGATATTTTTTACGCATTTTTTCTACAGTGATATAATATCATGCTTAGAAAATTCAACCCAGTACAGTTCAATACATGTGTATAAGTAAGTTGCAGTAAGTGCAGCACAAACACGCAGATTTGCACGTTTTGTCTCCATTTGAATTTTGAATATCCTAAACAATAGGCCATCTGACTATATTTGTGAAAAAACAAATGTATGTATACGTATATGTATGTAGGAAAGTAAATGAGGGTCAAATTCACAAGTCAGTTTGTGGTTGAAGTACAGAGTAGTAGAGAACATCATGAGCATCTATAATGAATATAAAAGTGACTCTTGATTCTTGATTATAATTCAAGAACATTGCATTGTACTTACACTTCAGAAACTACATGTACATATTAGGTAGTCAGTAGTCAGTATATTATGCTATGTGCACATAAATATTACCTTTGTGAATTGCGATTCTTTAAAATGTGACTATGCAGAAAGAACAACGTAGTATATTATTATAATACGATGTACAAGTAAGTAAGTAGTAAATACTGTATACTGTATAATGATAAAGAAGAAATACAACATGTTGTATTGATATTTACAAGGAAAACTGTCTATGTATGTGTACACATGTACAATCAAGTCAAGTCAAGGCAGTCGAAGGGAGTGTGAGAGATACATATATATTTATTTTACAAATCATTTGCATATACTAAATATTAATAATGGGATGAATGTACGTAACACAATATTCATGATAATATTTTTCGTTGTAAGAGAGGATGAAAGAATAAAAATGTAGAAGAAGCATAATAATATTATATATTATAGTCTCTTCAGTGTTCATTCAAAGGAAAAGTGAAACAGTAGACAAACATTTTAGTTTAGTTTATTGGGGTGAGTTAAGCATAATAGTCTTTTGACACCATAATAACAGTAATAATAATAATAATAATTATTATTATTGTTATTCCACGCAGTATTAATATCATCATAATAATATTACAAACATCAGTCTGTATAAAAAATTTCTAAGGAGTTGGTACACTCAATCCACACCGACTCTTCTTTGCTGTGAGTATGGAGTAGGAAAAACGTTTTATTTTTCTTCCTGTGCCTTTTGTGTCACATAAGTACTTTGTGTTTTATTTTGTTCAAATTAAAGAAACAAACATATAATAATATACATTTGGATATTTTGATTTACATCTAAGTTTGTTGCCTGAAAATTCATTAAAAATTAAAAGTATTACTAATTGCAAGTGAATGAAAATAAAATACAATTACGAGAACATTACGAGACAACAATATTAGTGACGCGAGAAAAAAACCTTCAGAAAACATTTGCAAATGCGTTGTTTATAAGCAGACGATGTAAGTCTAAAGTATACTGTATCTTTTTACTCAAAATATGCATTGTATAATATAATATTATAGTCTTTTGCATAACTAAGTAAAACCTACGAAACAATAAAATATTGAGGTTGTTTATTAAAAATGCAATGATGTGATCCAGTGATGCGTGTAGTACTTCTGTGTTATGTGACAGGATGAATGGAAGATAAAAAAGATAACTAGAAAAATGTAGGTCTCCACACAGTCAAAATATACCAATCCAGTTATTAATTTTGTAATACGACATAATATACGACTCAAAAATGTCTGTATTAGACATAAATATTTAGAATCCCACTACAAAAATTTAGCAGTTTTAGTTGATTATCCAATCAGTGTTTTTGTACAAAAAGTGCTTTTATTTTTTACATATATCCATGCATGTATACATGTGTCGGGTTTTTTTTACATGCTCGAAAGCGTGGGATAGTCCTTCAAATTTTTTGTCCTCTTTAATTTTATACTAAACTTCTTTGACTTTGTTTCTAATAATAATTCTTAGTTATATTATAGTGTTTGTTTTTAATTACGCTCAAAATATTTTGGTAGTGTATGCAGTATATCAAAAAGACTGATAAATTGTATTTTTTGTCTTATTAGATAGAATTTACTAAACCGGAATCAAAGTTATGAGGAGTGTGTATCGTTTGTTTATTTTTATTTTTTACGGATTGACTCGACTTGACCTGACAAGAAACAAGAAACTTGTGAATCACGAAAGTAGGCGTTTCATCAATTATTTTTAGACATCGTTTGAATCATCATATAACTATAAATACCTTGAACTTTACTGTTAACTTTAAACATAATAATATAAATAATATCAATAATATTATCATTATCAAAATGTATATACTGTTCAAAGGTGAGAGTAAAAATAGGCACATATATACGTCACTATATAATAATAATATCATAATTCTCGAATTAAGTCATGACCTACAAATAATTTGCGACGAATGAGATGAACTGTGTCGTAAAATTTATCTTTAAAATATGAGAACATCTAAACTGTATTCTACATGTAGTTTTAGATTGAAAAGAATACATTTTAGAATCTATAAGGAGCTTTTACGATAAACCAATATTTGGCATTAGTAACAATAATTATTATTATTACTGTACAATATACAATATACCATAATATTTTAATTTACTAATAATAATAATAATAATTACAATACTTGATATTATATTATTATTACTTACAAATTTATTATGGGGTAGTTTTTTAAATTCTGATTTGTTTCTTTCATGTATATCCAATAGGTTAGAGGAGATTATCGACCTATTTTAATAAAATCTGGACAGCAAGAGTCATCACCAGTACCACCATCTTCATCAACGTCTAAGGGCAGAAGAGTCCAATTTTTTATTAGTCCTTCAAAGTCTGCTATGAAAAAAAGTGACATTAAACCCAAGAAAGTTTCACCTCTTGAATCGGAACGGATTCACAAAAACTCACCGAAAAAATTTAAAAAGTGTTTATCATCAAAGAAGCAAACTATCGTACCTTCTAATAATAGTGCATCATTTGTAGAATCATCTGAGGTTGAAAATAAATCTCCTCCTACTAAACCATTGAGAATATTTACCCATACACCATCATCATCATCTTCATATTCTCCTACTTCTCAAAGGAAACCATTGTTATTAATTAATTCAAAATCTACTCAAAACACTACTACAACAACTGATGAGATTACGGATAAAAGAAAAATCATTAATGTGAGTAAGTTACCCATTTTTAAATTTGCTAAAAGTAACAACAGTAAAAATAAAAATGTCCTTAAGAAAAATGTAAAAGGTACTACTACTACTACTAATACTCACACTGCTTCTGAAATAATTATTACGCTAAAAGAATCATCAACACATAATTTGACTGGTACTATAAACAGGACAATTAATAATACACTAAATGGCAATGATAGTATTTCAACATTGGTGGACCCAAAAACAACAACAACTACGATGGGTGTTAATTTTAGTGACGATACAACAAATACTACCACTTTACCACAGCATCTACTAGAATTAGAACATGCTGAAAAAGACTACACTAATTGTAATATTCAAAAAAATACAAGTGCCATATTTAAAACCCAAAAAACTATATTACAAGAGTCAATTAATTCTTCGAGCTTAACTAAATCCAAAAATAGTATCACTACTACTACTACTGCTAATAATAATAATTTTAGTTCTAATTTAAATGACGTGACAAATATTAATTCACAACATTTATCTTCAACAACTGACCAAGTATCTACAAGTATTAAAAGTGCTGAAAAAATTATTGCAGAAAATCGATTAAGAAGAAATTTATTCTTTGGTTCACCTGATATACAACAGGATTATACTAATAGTAATATAAATATTAATAATTATTATCATACTGTTGACAATATGAATGGATACCCAAAAAATTCCATTTTTAAAAATCCTCATGATATGAAACAAAAATTACAACAACAAGAAGCAACAACAATTCCAGTTCCAAAATTATATTCTATAAATACTAATGGAATAACAACTACCATGATGATGAAAGAAAAAACTCAGTCAACAACAATAGCTCCTACTTCAAAACTTCCAACTTATTCTGGTGCTTATAATAATAATTCTCGATTACCAAATGCTCTTGCTGGTACTACCAAAACTACATCATCATCATCATCATCTAGCACAAACCCACCACCATCACTCTTTAATAGTCGTATTCAAAATGTTTTACCTAATAATAAAAAAACACAACAAATCAGAGGAAGCCAAAATCAAATAGATACGTCACAAGCGGATCCAAAAGTAAGTCAATGGATTTCTGCTAACGACTTTTTTAAACAAAATCCTATCAGTAAGTATCCTTCTGGATCAATCGGAATCAAATCTCAACAGCAACAACAACAATTAGATACTCGTAGAGAAACCCTACCTTCCAGATTTGGATATATTGGACCATCTTCTACTCAAAGAAAAAAAATACATGATGTTCAATCATCAAATGAAATACTTGATCGTAGAGCAAGTGCATACACTACTACTACTACTACATCTTCTACTACTAGTACTAATATAGGGCGGAAATTTCCCATAGCAGCTTCTGGTTTGAAAAAACCGATCCAATCGAAACCTTTCTATGAAATAATGATGCATCGTAATGTTCATCAACCATCATCATCAACAATAAATAATACAAATAATAAAAATCCATCAACTTTTGGATCTGGCGGAATATTTCAAGGAGTATCTACTGGTCGTGTAAGACAGGCAGCTTGTAATATTGAAAAGAAAATAAATGAATCTGTTGCTACTACTACTTCTGGAGAGTCTGAACATCATAATATTACTATTACTAGCAATACAAGTAGTAACAGTCCGCAATCTTCCAATAATTCCTCTTTGATTCGTAGTAATACTTGGGTTAAAAGCTCTCCTTCTGTCTATATTTCAGCTGATAATATTATTGATACTATTACTACTACTACTTTAGAAAATCTTGATGAAAGGTCTCTTGATATAATTCAAAATTCCTCTACTGAAAGAACTAATACAAGTAAAATTTCTAACAATAGTAGGCTACAACAACAACAACAACAATTTCAGTCATCAACACCATCAACTTCAAGAGGTCGAAAATCATTTACATTTGGAATCCCAAGTCAGCCAAACTCTTCTCGATTAAGTTTAGATGGATTCAAAAATCAAAAAAGGGAAGAAGAACAAGAAGATGATTTTCACTGTTTAAATAGCCAAAGTTATAAGATATTAGAAGAAAGAAAAGAATTAATTTTACCACATGAAACCAATGCTAGTAATTATCCTCTAACTACTAGCTCTACAAGCTCTAGTGTAATTTCTAGTGAAGAACCCACGTCTATGAGTAGTAGTCATATCCCAGGAGGAGGTGGAACAGACAATGATAAAGCCATTTCTGAGTTAGGAGAATTAATTGATGACGAAATCGAAGATCAACCTGATCTTACTTTGACATTTAAAGGTACGTTTATTACGTTCAACTCTAATAAATTACTTATACTGTTAACCGGACTGTACATTGTACATACATACTAGAATTCATATAACATATAATAATAATAATATAGACTATTGAAAATGTCATGCTTAATACATTTATAACTATGCTTCACTCATCTACATATTGACTTTGGCCGGTATTACACAAAGGAATAGGTATATGTAGTACATATTATGTACATATAGATCAATATACACATTTTTTTGTATAGATTCTATGAAAGGAAAAGACCTTTCTAAAAAATATGACGCATAAAGACATACGAGAGTATTAAAAAAGTAACCTTTTCATATGGTTTTGGTTTTGGGCATTATGATTTTTATAGAACTATTGTACTGCTTTAAAAGCTTATTTGTTGGAAATATAAAGTTTATCTTTACGATTAAATACCGAGTTTCGTTTGATTTACAAATGTCCTTCCATATGCTATCTAAAATTCTTATGAATAATCACTAATAATAGTCTCTTTAGTTATTGTAATAATATTGTACTCCTCATGTACGACTTTTCCAGATTGTGTTTGACAGATTCGAGGTGAAAAATAAGTCGTAAAATTTGTATAGGCTAATATCCGTATTTGATGTGTGTGTAGACTATCTAGGTGAAAGTAATAAATTACTTCATGACAGTGATCTATAAAAAATATTATGTTAATAACGCATATTATACATTCACCTTTTTAATATTGCAGTGCTGTACATATATACGTATACATATATGTATTATAGAACAATTACTTTTCAAAATGTGGTGGTTGTTAAAACTGAAAATTAAACTTTTTGTTTTCTTTAATGGAATTTCACACTTCATCTAATTGTTACATACGTTTAAAGCACGATAAAATGTAAGCGGTTCAAATGTTTACAAGATGGAAGAAGATTGCGGATGCCTTCGTAAATATTATGAAAAAAATGATGCATGAGGGGACAGAAAAAAACACATGGAGTCGTGCCAACGTTTTTTCTCCTTCATGAACTCTTTCCACTTTCAAAAAGTATGGCCAAAAATACTGAAATTATCGTGCATATTTAAAATCGTATTGTTTATCATTGTGTGTGGATGTGTAGAAGGAAGATGTAATAGATTATATACTTTAGTACCAATAGGAAGAAGGCATGGTTAAAATGAACATTTGACTCGTTATTATATGATTTTAACCCTCTATAATACAATATATCCTACGGCCTGTCTTGAGGTTTTCTTTTATTTATTATTATGCTCTTTGGTGATGGACGATTTGTCACATTGGCAAATGAAAGATAAAATGTGGATAAGGATCATACACAATAAACATCAAAAAGACAGAACAAAAATTTCAATCTGCAATTTAATAAAAGTAAACCTAACAATTATGACACATTTGCGTGCATTATTGTATATTACATACACTATGCACTATGCACACATATTATACATGTTTTCTTCCATTTGCCACATGAATAGTTATAGCGTATATAAAAATGTATATATAAATAATGTGTGTGCATTATGTGTATTGCCACACATTTTGGTTAGTATTATTTAGTTAGTTATCCATAGTCCAATACTTCCGTCAATTCACAATAACAACTTGGAACTGTTGCAAGACAATAAACTTCAGGCAAAAAGTGCGTGTAATTATTATAGTAAAAAATTTGGACTGTAGGAAAAAAATTCAAAGAGAATTTATATTCGCAAAAAAAATCATAGTATGACATTTAGCCTTTGCTTTTTCATTTATCCCACATGACATATGTAGTAGATACTAGATACTAGATAAATACTGCACGTTTGTCTGTGTCTGGGTTCATGTACATGTGAGTTTGTACACATGTAGTTTAGATTATCTGTCTGTGAGAGAGTAAAGTGAAAAGCAATTTAGGATTACGAGGTAATGAAATTCCTAAACGAAAGTGTGTATCTATATACGTAAGTAGTTTGTGACAAAAAAATACAAACAGACACTTGGTGCAGTATTCAAACTTCAGGCACAACATATTATATACAGTAAACATTTCAATTCAATTTCTTGGCTGCAAGGGGAAAAATTACAAATTGATTATCTTCACTTGCATGATGTTCGTGTATTCTCAAATCTAATGTTTATCGTTTGCACATTGTACATGCAGTAGAGATTTTAACATGATTTTTATCATACTTTTCATTTTTCATCAAAATAAAATGAAATTTTATGTGAAATGATTTTAAATCCTAATATCTGTGATGAATCAGCCATCAAACATGCATAGAAATTGTAATATATTGCCTTATTTGTATGAATTATTGTATTTTGATAGTTTTTGAATTGATTTCGGGTCTTTTTAATCATTAATCATTAACTGGTACTGTATATGACTACGTGTTTGGGTTAATGTAGACGATTACAGTTTTATTTTTCTAGATTTGTAATTTTAGGAACCATCATCATTAGTATAAAATACATTATAATGTAGATAGGCAAATAAATATTAACCTAGATGAGAGTTAATTTATTTAATTGGATTGTACACACTTTTGTGATTACCTCTCCTCTGCTATATGGTAAAAGGTGCACTGAATGTTTCAATTTCCCAGAAACATGCAAGAATTAAACCATCTCTCTTCTTCAGCTCTAACGTATGTTTTAGAAAGACTGTGTAGAGGATAGCGGAATTTGTACCAAGTAACTACAAACTAGAATTTTAAAAGTAAATTGCGTTGGCCTTTGCCTCAATGATACTTTTATGGGATATTTTGTGCAATAATTTAAATATCTTTTCAAGTTTTTGCTCCACATAATAGTATAGTCTATAACAAATGTGAGCATGTAATGCACACATAAAGGTAAAAATAAACTGTTTTCTCAATCATGTGTATGCCTTTAGGTTACGGAATAATAGGGCATTCAAAAATGGATTGTTGAAGAGTCAAAGCAAGAAGAATGTTCAAATGAATGTTGAAATCAAAGAGTACGTCAGTATGTTATAGCATGGATACATCTCATTTATACATAATGATACTATTTTTTATTTATTTAATTTGTGTTTTCATGTGTACTACTACTCATCCTATCAATGTGAGTGAAGGGTGAAGGATTATTTATGCTTTTAAATTCCCGTACATAACATAGATCTTGAACAGCAAAAAACTGTTAGAGTTCTTAGATAATACATATTATATAGTGGCCCGTTTTAATTATTTTTAAGTTTTTTTTTGAAAGAGGAAAAGGATTTTTTTATTTGAACAGGTTCAACTTGCATATATGCTATTTTTTTTATTCAGAAAAAAAAACTACTGCTGTTCTTGATCAAATGAGAAAAATAGAAAAAATACAATTCGAATTCAAAAGTGAAGTTGCAAGTTCAAATGAATCCTAGATTATTATATATTTTTTTAAAATTCAAGTACGTTACGAAGGCATGTCGTTGTATGACTTAAAGTTGTTCTATGGGTGAAAGATGGAATTACTGCTAATTACACAAATGACTGCACTAAACAGTGTAATTACATGCCAGATTTGGAATTGTAATAATACAATAAACAATAACTACAACCATGTGTACTATTCTCCTTTTTTTATCTGAATCATAATTCATAGAAAAGCTTTCATTTAGTTTTCGACATTCTGCTTGTAATTTTTGAAAATTTAAGAATTTTAAAGTACTATCTTTGACTGTTGATTAGGAGTAATGAATTGAACTGTTGAAATTTGTTGTTGTCCTACATAATAGTATATGAAGTATTAAAATAAATTTTATGTAAAGAATTACATATTGGAAGGACTTGTCCAATCAAAAAGAGATTAACTGTTAACCTTTTTCTCCATATAAAAAGGATATACACAAGTTATATATATTTTCTGTCAAATTTTATGAGGAAAGTGACCGTCTTAAATCGGATTATGTTTATAGTAAATATTTTATTGAAGCTCACGATTCAAATATATATGTACAATGAGTAATCATCGTTATCATAATTTTCATGATAATGAAGTCAATATTACAGTCTAACAGACTTGAACTAACTGGATAGATACCAGTATAAATGAATATCTACGTGTGTATGCATGTATGTATATGTATACTGTAGAGTTTTTCTTCATTAGGTAGATATACACATGAATATAAGTCATGATGATCATGCACTCATCATAATGTCTAAAAGCGTAGACTTAAGAAGATTAGAGTTGAGTCAGACTGATTGAGATTATGATTTAGAATCGGTTTGGTCGTGGAAGATATCAAATAGAAATTCAAGGGCATGATCTCTGAATACATTATGGAAAATTTAAAATCAGTAAAATCTGAATGTTGAATGAACCAAATAACATACAGTTTACATATCTGTCATTATGTGTATACTGAACATTTGTGAATTTAGCACACATTATCTATGTACACTCAAACTTTGTTATACTATCTACTCAGTACAATGTAAAATATAATAGTACTATGTGCTAGGAATGTATATTATGTTAGTAGTTAGTATGTGCATTTGCTAATTTTCAATGGTTGCAGTTCAAAGTTTCTGCTGTGCATTCATGGAATATTTGTGTGTTCATGTGTATAGATGTAGATCATGAATCATGACACATCTTGTACTAAATCAAACTTATGAGGTGTTAGGTGTTAAGTGTTTCAAAATCGAATTTCCGCACGATTTCACGATTAACGTGCTTTTTTCATTCCTCAACACGTAAACTATATCTATATACCTAAAATGTGACTCCTTTTTTTCATTTTCCTTATTGTGTGTAAATGTTCCTGGATGAACAACGATGATGATCATCATCATCATGAAGCTTTTAATTTGCCGTCGGCCTTTTTATATTCATACATACACATGATAGGGTTATTATGATTATTGTGCTTGCATTGTGATTATATTTTTATACTACGTCCATGCATAATACGAACCGGATGATCTACGTGTATAGTGTACCTAAGTATGTACATGATATATATAGAAAATTATGTTATCCCAAGTCATGAGAATCCAATTCCCCGTTTGCCGGTGGCATCAGCACCTGTTTTACGTTAAATATGTAAAGTCTCATGATCAAAAAATCGAGACTTGATTGTTTTACATTATTCGAGCTTATCAAACTATGAAATCTATGCAATTTCTCATAAACTAGAAAATCCTAAATTCAAAATCCATGAACATGATAACATGACGATAAAATGTAGAAACTATTGAAGGGGTGAAGTGAAGTGAGGGCAACAATCTCCTTTCCTCTTCTTCTTCTCCGTCGTCTCTCTATAAAAATTCTAACGTCAAGTCAAGTAAGTCAGGAATTTGGCCCTTCTTCTTCTTCTTTAAATTTTGCACATCATCTTGTAGAACCTAGATGCACAAAGGGAGGAAGAAGAAAAGAATGGAGCTGGTGTAGTTTTCTTTCTTTTTTCTACGATAAAATAGAATAGCTATTTTCAACGCACTGATGAACTTCTGCCACTTCTTTTCTTTCTAAATTTACCATAATATTCTTGTATATAGAGGTGTATCACAGTTTGTTCCCTGGATTTTAAAATATATATATTATGATACACATGTAGCAAAAAAAAGTGATGATTACTTCACAATTCTCAATGTATACTTTTTCTGTAAACAACAAAAAGAACTTGGGGGTTGTTCACTTATTGTTGTATTGCTGACTGCATAGGAAAGGATGTGTGTAAAATGTCTATAGTATATTTATATAAGATATATACTATATACTTACAAATACACGAGTGTTGGTCATTATGTTAATTGTATCTGAGAAATGCTTCTCCATGCAACTTTACTTTGTGTGTAATTTCTAAATATTCGTGAATAGAGAGGAAGAGACGACAAGCGGTATAACAATAATAAAGAGGGAATAATATACAGCTATTAAAGCGATTATAATTTGTGATATGTGTTATAACTGTATAGTGTAACGCAGATCCATCAGTATGAAGTATCTAAAGTCTAACATGTTGTAGATGATTGTAGGGATTTTTCAACGGTTTAGCCGAGCAGAAGGAAAAGTAACATGAGAATGGAATAGAGGAAAATAGTAAAATTTTATTTTTATTGTTTTAAAAGACTTGTGGGCTTTGGTCGTTTTCATTGTTTTGTCTCATGGCGTTGAATCAAACGACTGTATTATCCTTCCTACTATATATTTCTTCCATTTTATCCTTTTGTCTTAATGACTTTCTTTGCGAACTTGGAAGTTTTATTCTTTTCAAGGCGAAAAGGTTGTAGAAAAGAGTAAAACGTGAATGCAGTGGAAAGATTTTATGTATATTTATACGGTTGATTTCCCTTTGAACCACCTGTAAACGTATATATATGTATTATGCATGTACTCATCAAATACATAAGAAACTATAGATTTCAACTCTGTATGCTCCAAGAATCAATTCGATAAAAATTGGATGCTAATGATTATGCTATAATTCTTAGACTTTTTTGGATTTTATTATAAGATTAAGGAGGTTTATTTTCGGATATAGCAATGAATAATAATGCTAATAATTCAAATATAGTAATAAATGCTATCAATATTAGCTATCAATATTATTATCCCAAATATTTTAACACAAATATATTATGTGAACGTTCGATTAAACATGACAAATCTTTTACCTATTATGTATCACTCTTACAAACTCTATGATCACAGGTAAAATAGGATTTCCAAAAATACTGACGTATTTATTCCTATTAAACCTTATAAAATATTGAAAACCATATTCCCTTTTCAATCCTTGTATATAGCATATCTTCTATGAAGTGTATTATGAGATGAAATACGTCATTGCGTATCCACTATAATATATGTATGTATTTGTGTGATAGAATAGAGGTTGATTTCGATTCCAATTTTCTAACCACAAATGATAAAAAAACACATCAGTGTTTTTGTGCTGCAGCTCACACTTGCACTTACGGTCGATATAACGATGAGAACATACAGAAGGTGTTTCAAGATTATTTGAACTATATTTGAGACTTGATGGTGTTTGTATTTTTGAGCTTAGGAATTTATTCAATGTATTTCTTTAAAGTCGATAATTCATAACGTTGATATTTTATTTCGATTTCAACTCTGAAATTATTAGACAGCCTCTGTATAAGAAATGAATTGTTTAAAATGGATATGTATTAAAATATTTTTTAGATCTTTCGTCAAAAATCTTCTTTTGAAATTTTTTACGGATAATATTGTTAAAATGGAAGGAAACGCTCTCTTTTCGATACATTGAAATGATGAAGAATGAATGCATGTATGCACATACGAAAGTTTAAGTCCATCATAAAGAAATCCATACGCAGTGAGTTAGTAGAAACATGTGTATTGAAAAAAAAAGTCTGTGACTCTGCCGTTGGCTCTAGTAAACTTTCAATCGCGTACGTAAGCAAGTGTTCAGTTGCATTTCTGACACATTGCGTGTGCATTTAGTCGAAGTAGAAAGGAATAGGTAATTTCATCCCCTCCACAGATAGATATATATAATATACAATGCTGTAGAAATAACACATAACACATTATTTACAAAATGGGAATGGGCTCTTGATGCCTGATGCCATACAAATGCTGGATGAATAATGTATAAATAAAAATTTATATATGCACATATGCATCGTGAGTAGTGTGTAGGAAACGACGACAAGCGCCTGATGACTAGTTAGTAGTAGCCATCCTTGTCGCAAATGATATGTGCACATGTGTTGGTGTTTGTCTGTGCGAGTGTGTAGTGTGTACTGTGCGGACAAATACAGGTAGAATTTTTCCTCGTCAATTATTAATGTTCGTTTATATTGAAGAGGGTAGAGGATTAGAAAAACCAAGTGATTAAAGATCCAAAAGTATACATGTTTGAGATATTCACATAGGGCACAAAACACAGAAACCATATGTAAGGGATAGTGAGAGGGAGAGACAGGGAGAGCCAGAAGAATACATAGTAAGAAATAGGTAGATAGATTGGGAGAGATACAGTGAGAAAGACTGAGAGAGCACGTTACTCTTCTACTTCCTTTCAACTTGAGCACCATTTGGATTCTTTTACCTCAAGAGCCAAGAGCGTCGACAACATGATTGTGATTTGTAGTATTATATAGTAAACTGCAGCGTGGAACGAACCACAGTTTTACATTTTTCTGCTCTCTGGTGCAGAGTGGAGCGTGAATATATACTTATACATGTGTATGTGTTTGTGTCTACTTAGTTTTCAGCATGTTTGTTTTCCTTGTAGTAGTGCCTTTGGTATATTTATGAAGTCAGTTGTCAGCGTAGTTAGCCACATATACAGTCAACAATTCCAGTCTCTTTCTTAATTTGGTGGAAATTTGCATGTTCTTTCCTCAACCTCAAAACAGAGAGCTGGGTGTGTGTGTGCATGAATTTTCATTCACTTGATATTTGATTTATTTGCTTCGTTTTCTTGTTTTACAAAACTTTAAAAATGTATCGTCATGTTTTAAGTGCTGTGACATGTAATTGACATGAGTGTAAATATGGTTTTAAAACTGCTGTTTTTTTTTGTTGAAGTGTAAGTTCTTTTCATATACGAGTACATGTTGAAATAAATTTACAAAATTTATAGTAAATATTTGAAGAGGATAACTCATCGTATCAAGGACTTTGACTTATTATCATTGTTATTAACTGATAAGATATGTCTAACAAGATACAAAATATTTGGTCAAACACTCATCATAATAATTGTGACTCTTATACTGATGATGATGACACGAAATGACAATGTGAAATACATTACGGGAAGCTGAATTATCTGTGCTTTTTTGCTTTTTCGTGTGACTTCAAAGTTCTTATATTGAAAGATTGTGTGTCATTACTTGAATGAGTGTTGAGAGTTAGGGATACGATTCTATTTGATTGGACTTTAACACGAACAAGAAATGAATATCAATACCGACCACATGTAATATTATAAACTACAGAACAGTGTACGCTCATTGTCATGTTTTGGTTATGCAATTACGTAAAGGAATTATTATTTGTGCTCGACAAGACTCTCAGCCTCAAATTAAATACATTTCAATAGTTTTTTAGTCTCGAATGTCATTTTTTCCGTTCGAATGAATGATGATTTTCTTGTCACTCTAAGACACGACTTTGTGCATCGAATGCTTCTTTTTTGTTGGTAGCGTAACTCATGTGTACACACTCATTGGATGTTGAATGTCAAGAAAAAATCTTTATATAAGCTAGCTACTATAATATAAAAGCATTGTGTACTGGAATGAAATAATATCCCGTCATTATTTATTATTATTATTATTATTAAATTTTGATATAAAAGTGCTTCAAGCTCATCAGACTTCTTAGAGTTTCTTGTGTTGGTCACATCAGATTACAAGAACAAAGTTTTAATTAATTCTTGTAAGAGATTGAAGTGCTATATACAAACTTTTAATTATTATCTGCAATAGCGTTTCGTGCTATATGTCAATAATAACAATTAAATAACGTATCGACTTTGTGCAATTTTTTTCCCTCTTGATTTTTGTAAAACCAAGTTACACAAGGATAGTTTTTGTCCTCGGATTACCAAAGTGTTATTAAAAACAGTTGTGCAAACTCTTGACAAAACAAAAATATTTCGGCAACATGGCTCTATACAATGTAAAAATACGTCATTTAAATAACGTCAAGATGTGGCCTGACTTCATTCCAGTGAAACCAAAATTTCCCCTTGAAGATTCACAAAGTTGGTTAATTTTCTATGCTTTTCTAGTTTTTTTTAATAATATGAGTTTGATGTTTTGTGCTCATCATAAAAATATACATGCGTATCATGTATCAATAATTTGGCATTTTCTAAAATTTAAACAAAGTTTAAGGCAATGATTAATATTTGATGTCATTAGCCCAACATTATGAATATTATTATTTATTATGTATGGTGGTGGTTGGTGGAACAAGGAAATTCCAGTTCTAGCCTTATATCAGAGCATAAAGCAATACCGATAAAATAGTAGCACATTTTGCTAGTCCAATTATTGTACGACGGCATAGACGTCTATGTAAGGACGGGGTCACCGTTCTCATGCTGTATTCTTTTATTTTAATGCACATATTTTATGCACAGAGAATTTTTCAAAAAATAATTTACATGTTATTCATGTTGATGTTATTATTATTTTGTCATCGGGATTCTGTATAAGAATTGTACAATCCCCTTTTAATGAATGGATAATCACAAAATACAGCATGTATAAATTGTCCAGTCAAGTTATAGAAAAACCAGTAAACCTGTACAGTTCTCACCTGAACAATATCTAGCGCATGACGATAATGGCATATTTACACAAAAGATTTTCCATGTGAAAATTCTACACCATTTTTTGGTTTCTTGAATGGTTTTGTAGAATTCCGAGTTCTACTTCTTCATACCTACATGTATACATAAAGTACAGAATTCTACTAGTCAAATTAAACTTGCCCTGAAAGTACATCATACTACATATGGTATAATAATATAATCAGTTACAAATCTACCATGGAACTTTGCATTTCCCATAAATTTAGACTTTATTATATATATAATATATAATACATTATTGTTACTAAAATTTATATGTTTCTGCATAACCCTCTACATTTAAAATGAGATACTGAGTTTTAAGCATTAACAAAGATAAAATACATTTGCACAGAGTACTGACATAGGTAGAAAATCTAAATGTCATTGAAAGTCAACCTACACATATTGGATATTCGTTATCCGTCGACATTTCCTCTACTTAAAAGGTACACTTAAAACGTGCTAAAATGTAAAAACGGTTTTTATACTGCACCATAAACTTTTTCACCACATAAAGTTCACACACATACACACAAAGAGAGAGAGAGAGAGAGCGAGAGAGGGAAAGACTGTAAAACCTTTTTGTATAATACGTAAAACATTTGGAGTACTGTTAATTGTTATATTTATATTAAATGAAACTGGTTCGTTTTATTCTATACAGCATAGTTATTCATCTATTGTCAGTGGAATGTAGAATGGTCAGTGGAAATAGAAAAAAAAATACACGCTATAAAAACTTTTTAGTTTTCATCCAAACGAATTCTTGTTAATCTTATGTATTTGGTATTATGTACAGGATGTATAGGAATACTCTGAAATATAGTCATTAAATATTTTAATGGATGTATAGGAAAATTTGTAAAGACATCTTTCTTTGTAAGACTGCATTATCAATGTTTCTCATTTCTGTGAAGAATACATGTATTGTGGAGATAATATTTTATGAGGAAAGTCTCTTGTGTGTAGTTCATTGCGTGCAATGTTAAGAGTTACTTCAACCTATAGAGTTTACAGTTAATGTCTCTCTCCCTCACCGGATAAACTAATTTTTCTTAATAAGTGAAATAATAATAATAATAATTGGATTGTTATTGTACTAGGGCAAAAGTAAGTAAGTAATGGGTTGAATAGACACTAATGAACGATCAAATTCATGCCTCAAGTGACTTGTAGTGTACACTTAGACGTACGTGTGTAGTGTGTAAGAGATCGAGATCGTCTAACATTCAAGTTTGTTTTCATTCTCACTATAAGAAATGGAGATTTATTGGTTGGTGAGGTTAGAAAGAAATTTTATAGAAAAAAACGACTCGAACGAGAACTCAATCAATTTCTCAATCCACATTCTAAATTTAAATCAAAACACCATCAGAGAGATTGGACTGGTATTGTGCACTTTACCTTTTTTATTTAGTTTGATATAGTTCCAAGACATCAAGTCACTGAAAATATCATACTTTATACTACGCCTAGTATTAGAAATGTGTGTACACGAAATATCTATAAAAAGTGGACTGTTTTCCTTAAAACTTGTGTTATAAGATCATATAAAATAGATTCTGAACGAGACAGCACAAAAGTCCATCCTAAGTTTTGCTTTTTGGAAGAAAGGAAAAAATTCTCATGATGAAAATGGAAACATTTTCTAAAAATGCATAGCAAAATGTTAGTACATAGACTTATTCTGTTGAAGAATCGTGATTGAAGTGAATAGAAAACGAATCTTGAAAGTATTGGAGCGTATCTCATGCAGTAAATAAATATAAATATCCTTACGTGAGTATTATTGTTGTCTTATTATACTTTCAAATTTATTGTTTTACATTGAATATTGTTCTGTATTATAGTGACGTATATTGTAGATGTAATTTTTTAATGTTATACATTTACAAAGTACTAATATGGTAATAATAATAATAACAGTAATAGTAATAGCAATATATATAATAATATATGTCAGTCGTTGACTTATAGTTGAGTTTACAATTAGCAATCTTATTTATCAGTATCATCAGCAGTCAATGCCGTTAATATAATATATTTTTTATTGACAATCTTTTTACATCCATTATAAACTTTTGCATTCATTGAGTTGTGATTGGATGTTTTTATCTAGTGTAGAATAGAATGTGTAGCCGGTATATCAGATAATTATAAGAAGTCCCTGAATACTCGTCACGTTGTTCTGTTTGGGTTTTATGACTAGGCTTAGATTGTCTGTATTTGTGAATGATGTTTGAATGTAGTTTTATGTATAGATACATAATACAATCATACATCATAGATCTATATACACAATGTAAACTTACATCATTAGAGATAGATTCCTCCTTGAAAATGTACAGTCTCAAACTTTGCCCGAAGCAAGAGAAATTTTTGCAAGAAAAGCCTTCCGCCCATTGTATCCTGTTGATGAGAGTTTGACAAATCTACTTTACCTTTTGTTATCCGGAGACAGAGGCGAAAGAGCGAAAGAGAGAGAGAAATAATATATCGGACATTAAAAAGTAGAATATTTCTGACACGATGAATTTTTAATTCCATTTAACATTTCCCCATAAGCTTACTAAAATCCCTATAGTGTACAGGGTTTATTTATTTACTCGTAATATATGTACCGTGTGAGTAGTGGAGTAGTAGGTAGACAGGTAGGTATTACTTTGAAAATGATTGCAAAGTACATAGTACTAGTAATACTCAAATTCAAATTTTCAGTCACTCATCACGCTTCTCATTCAATTCTTGTCTCTTGTCTCTCGGTCTACGAGACTAAAGAACGGGAATTCAAGAATAAAACATTGACATGTGAGCTTATGAAGGAAAACGGTACACTCACTAGCAAAACGAACCAAGTCACAGAAAACTATGTACAATCGTATGTAATAGTTCAACAACAATAATAACAATAGCTGAAACTAGATTTATTTTCCTTAAAAAACACAGGCGTAAATTATAAGTTGAGAGTTGAGAGTCATGGGTTAGATTCTTCAATCGTTGAAATAGTTTAAGCACATCACAGTTTGTTTCGTACGGCATGCGAATTTCATTTATTTAGTGCTAGTTTGTACGAAAATGTATTGGAATAAGGTATGCATGGACGCACAGGTAATATACTATTTTGCATTCTATACACATGCTGTATGTTGTATGTGTCATGAAATTTAACTAACAGCATCACATTATTCATCAGCATAATAAACTATATTATATATATACAAAGTTGTATGATGGAGTGAAAAAAAAGGAAACGATAAAAAAAGACGTATATGTATGTATAATAATATATAGACAGGGAATCTTTATTGTCAAAAGTATAAAAGAACAAGAATAAACTAGTACTATGTAAAAACTATAATCGTGTTATAATTAAGTATACTTTCAAAAGTAAGTTTGAGGATTGCTACTATTTAATAAATAATATTGAAAGAAGAGACAGATAAGAGGAATTTAAAATAGCCTGTGGTGTTTCTTGTGTGTACCCATTCAATGGGAATCATTTCAAGATTTCAAAGATTTGAAATACAAAAATTGAAATGAGGATTTCGTGGTGGTTTGTTTAAGTAGTTTAAGCATCTTGTTCTCAACTTTATACTGAAAGAAACAGAAGAGTCGTCGTCACGAAGTGCTGAGTGATCTTATTTGTTATCAAAATGATGAGTCAATTTGTTCTTTTATACTATTGTTCCTTTTATACATTTTTTCCGTTCTTTTTCTATCTCTCTCCCTCTCTCTCTCTCTTTGTGGGTCTCTTTTTTTATTTCTTGTTTTCATTGACTGTTGTTGTGAATCGTCATGAATATGCATTTATCCATTTTCTTGTCTCTGTGCTTTTTGTTTCTTTTTGTTCTTGTATTTTAACGGCACACACAGTTTCTCCTTCCTTTAAGAAGTAGCAAAAGAACAAGAGTTCACACAGAGAAATACTTAATGATATAAATTTATTTTAATCAACTCGGTACAAGAATATATACCACATACAATACAAATATACAAAAATCGTACAAGTTGAAGGCTTATTTAGATTGTAATCAAATGTAATGAGAAACGAGTTACTAACACATGTAATTATTATTACTATACAATCAATATATTGTTCATTGAAAACTAGATTATTCATTAAATTAGTGTTATACGAGTAAACAATGAAAACAATGTATACCAATTTCATTCAGTTTTCTCAGCAGCCGTTATCATTTATCATAGAAGAAGAAATACATAGGACGCAATGGAATCTTTTTACGAGTATTTTAAAACTATTGTTAGTATCGGTCCACGCAGTAAAAAAAACAATGATGAAGAACCTATTTATAACGTATATATTTTAAAGTTACACAAGACAAATAAATGTTCTCCTTAATTAACACAATGTTTTGGGGGTAAAAGCAAGTGATGGTGTATTGATTATAAGTATCAATGAAAATGAACTAACACTTCCATTACATACGAATTTCCCATTTTTATTTTACAAGTTTGTATTTTAGTAGCACCAGTAAAAATATACTACACACTATTAGAGTATAAATCAGTCATATACGTTGTTGTTGTACGCAGTTTTGGGCTTGTTATCAATGAACCTATCGACTTGTGTAACTGTACATACAGTTGGTGTATGTAACTTAATGAGGGTCATTCGTTGTGTATTACATGTTATATTGTTGGTATTTTTTTTTCTTAAAAAAGAAAGATAGAACTTACAACATCTTCATTAAGATGACAGTTTCATAAATTATTATAGTGTTAGTACATTTTCCTCCTCCATTTTCCTACTGTTCTTATCGTCATTACTAATATTGTCAAGGAAGTTTTGTGTTGAATAGCAACAATGATAAGATCTGACTACATCATATTATATGAACAGGGAATAAATTGGCTTGTATAATCATACTCTTGCGTAACAGCAGTTTAATTTTTATAGTGTTATACCATACCATGCACCAAAACATAATATCATATTCATACTATATATTATATTATGATATGTTGTGGTACATTTTGTAGCATGAGATCTGACTTTACTTTCTACCTTTGATTTAATATGCTATGCATATGCCGTATATCCGAGTATATTTTACTCCTTCTGCAGACTAAATTTTTAATGTTTATCCATTCATAAAATATGGTCTCTCTCTTACAAAGAACAATATACAAGACACCGGAATTGCATACAAGTGACTGAAATGTACGAAAAAGTGTAATGCATATGTATACATAATCGACTGTATTTATTTATTGTTTTAGGAGGTTTCGTTCCTTTTCATCAAACTTGAAGGAATAATAATAATTATAGCCGAATCATACCTATACGTAATGTATGTATAATATGCATATAGTAGTATAAAAGATTATGAAATTCATTTTACATTACACTCTTTTTGCCTATCGCTCTTTCTTTTTTTTTGTTCTTCTCCAACTTACAAACATGTATAACAAACTGGGTAATTTTATTTTTATGGCTCGTCATCAAAAAGGTTTCACACTCGATTTTCTTCATGTTATTCACGGCTCAAGCTAAAATTTGCAATGGGATGATGATTATTAGCGGATTAGTGAGTTTGTAATTGAAAATCTCTACATCAGTCCAGTGTTTTTGGAGTTCTGTGACTCCGGTTGTCGTTTTATTAGCATGTAAGATGTATACGTGAGAGAGGGAGAATCCCAGTATGAAATGGATTTTTATCTTGAACTTTGCAATTACCAAAACTTAACAATAGACGTAAGCACAATGAAATTGCCTGTGATTTATTAATTTTGCAATTTTAAAAAAGCTACATTTAGAAAGTACAACATACAACTATATTGTTAATATAAAAAATGCCTGTTTTTTTTAATGTAATGGTTGTTTCCATATTGCAACGACGAGGTTGATGGTTAAACTAAACAGTCAATGCGCCATGTATAGTGTTGAGATGATCAGAGAAATCAACTGTAAATGTGGAACTAGGATTATGATGAGGTTTCTGAATGTCCTGTCTTTCCTTCCTTCTCTTACTATCACTAGCTTAGAGTCTAGTTAATTAAATACTTATTAATTGATGATGAGATGGCGATGGACAGTAAATATTACACACATGAAATAAAATGCAGCGTGTGATACGTGGATTTAATAATACACTATATATGTAGTAGGGTATATACGCAACTACTACATATATTTATTTAACAATTTTAAAAACACACAAATAAAAATTTAGATATTTTTACACTGGAGAATTAATTATTATTATTCGAATTAGTATTCTTAGAACTTCTTCTAGAACTTATAATATATTATAGTACATATATCTAGATGTGTATATTCTATGGAGAATAAGGAACAGTGAAATAAAATGTGATGTCTCTTCCTTCACACTCCAAGCTCGACTTGACCATGCTTCAAGTTAAAAACTAAGTTGAGACTCAAGTGATCCGTTGTGGGCGCTTTTCTAAGTAATCTTAGAATAGCCTCCATCTGGCAATTCAGTCCTGATACTTTTGGGAAAAAAGAAAATATTTCCAAGAACGTTTTATGGAATGGGTCAAACTTATTCGATACAGCTAGTATGGAATGTGATCTATCGGATGGTACCACTGGGGGTGGATAACAAAGGAAGAGTAGGGAGATATTCACTACTACAACTGTAGTTGATGTAGCGAAATCTCATAACGTACATGTTAAATGATGGAAAGTGTGGGGTAAGATGCTACAACGTGAGAAAACTTGTTACATGTGTAAAGAAAGAAGTATAATAAACCCAACACCACTATTGTAAATATAGTAATACAATTATTATTTGATACATTGATGTTGGATTAGTGTAAATAAGCTCCTCCACCTTTTGTTCTGTTCAAGCCGCCATTAAAGAGTTTGATGTAGCTTCCGGAATCAGCAATTAATTTTATTTCCCGGTTGTTGATTTCATCAACTCTGGATTTGAACCAGTTGTTGATGTCTGTGGGGGATGTCAGTTGTGGAGGGGGATGCTCCGCACTAACCAAAATGAAGCGTTGGTGATTGTACTTTGAACATGTGGAGTAGCAACTCCTTCTACATCCTTCATCGCACTTCATCTTGTAGGTCGGTGTATTTACGGGTGCTGTCGCAGGATTGAAAAATTGACGAAAGTGCATAGCCCCTGATATACAAAAATAATTAAATACACATTTTGTTTACTTGTTTTGTAACAAATGCTATGATCAAAAAATATTGAGGAAGGTAAAATGAATATAGAGTATAATGTATTTCTGATTACTTACCACATTCACCATAGTGGACTACGTTTGGTTGCGTTGCTGATACATGTCTACTCCATCGCTCAAGTGCCGTTTGTCGCAAAATCTGACCTCCGTAAGAGATATGGGTTTCTGTGACCAAGTTACTGATTTTGAGATAAGTACCGATAATAGGTTTGGTAAGGTCAATATTGGTAGGACAGATGATTGGGGCAGAAAGGACACCTTTATCCATAAATTGAACGCTGTAGACATTAGCGAGAATGAATGGGGTTACAGAGTGGCCGGGGGGTGGTGGTTGAGTAAATTGACTACTACGAGCGTAGTTTATTTGAATGGTAATTTTATTCTCTACATTAAAAAACACAAACAGAAACAAATATGATCCAAATATCAGTTGTAATAATTAACATTTACTATGCAACTTATAATATAAGAAAATTCGGAACAAAAGCACCACTTACTACTTGTATCCTTCTTTCCATATCTTCTTGAGTCCAATATTGGGGTATAAGGTCCACAGTTATTGTTCCTCACATGTCTCTCCATGTTGCTTAGTTGATATTCTTCATTTCCACATACACATTCATAGAGCTTTTGATGAAAATGTTGGTCATTGATGTGGTTGTCAAGATTCTTTGCTGACGTGTAGAAGTTATTACAGTACATACACTGAACTTGTCCAACTCCGGCCAATTTATTTTTATGATCCACAAAATCTTCTACATTATTAAAAATAAACATTCAGTACAGCTTAATATGAGTACATGATGAATACAGTAATTCATAATAAGTTATAAAAGTAGTAAATATTTACGTTTGTTTACAAAACCATGTGCTACTCCATCAATATTTTTTTGACAATTTTCGTCTGTACAGGTGTACCCCCATATGTTTTCGTGTACAGATTCCTCATGCCTTATTCGAGCATCAAGTCTACTGAAATCTTTGTGCTGCCAAGCGCAACCAGGATATCTACATCTTAGAGACATTGACAGTGATTGTTGCCTCTTGTTACTGTGTCCAAAAATTAAATACAATTGTACAACTACTTACTAGTATGAACCTCAATAATAGTGTATTGCATAATGAATAACAAAAGGTTTTATTACTCAGCGTAGGCGTAGCTTTCTGCAACTGCTTTTCCCTGAGTTTCGGACATTGCCATTTTCAAAAGTAATTCATAAGTAAACCCCTGAAAAATTCGAGCAGGTCCATATTCCCTAGATAGCCTTAGCATATTTTGAAATTGACAATGTGGTGGTAAACACGGAATGGCTTGTATAAACGATTGGATGTTTAATACTACTTCATTGCATTTATCGCCTTTTGCTTGTGCATTCAAAGAAACATTAGACAGAAAGGGAAGTATTTTTAATTTAAACAGTCTATCCAAAAACAAAACAGCGGTCACGTTGAACAAGAACAAAGAGATAGCTTCTGACTGTAACCCGTTCAAGAGGAAAAAAATGTCTCCTTCTTCAATGTGTGCTAATAAGAACATTCTCGATGCCTTGTCCAAGCAGGAAATGGCATTGGTGACGTTCTGTTTTGATTGTCCTCTGATATATTTCATAACAAAATTTGGCATAGTTTGAGATTGAAAATCATTCATTACTTGTTTCTTGTAATTGGGTCCCAACAATGCAAGCGGAGTAGAAGGACCTGGAGCAGATGAAGGAATTTGTTGTTGTGGTTGTTGTTGTTGTTGTATCATTTGTGGTTGACCTGGTTGTTGTATCATTTGTGGTTGTTGCTGTTGTTGTTGTATCATTTGTTGACCTGGTTGTTGGTTGACTAAATATGGTACAGCTCCAGCTCCAGGAACTGAGGAAGAAGAAGAAGAAAAATAAGAAGGAAATTTCTGTTGCCTTTGTAGTTGTTGTTGTCGTAATTCCCAGGTTGCAAGGGAAGGTTCAGCTCCTCCCGCAGAAGTGCCAGGTTTTGTTGGACTCAAATTTTGCATAGCCGATGTCAAAGATGACATTGTAGACTAAGCAAATGAATTTTCAAAGACAATAAAAAAAATAATGTGAAGCATGTCTGAAAGAGAAATGAACTTACTACTAACAGTTCAAGGTATGGAAAGCCACAGTATGATAAAAAAACCAAAAAATATTGTGTGTCAAATGAACGATACACTAGGCTAATAGTAAAGTAGTTTATTTTTTGTTTTTTTTTACTTTCCTTTTTCAAAATTCTAAACTTCAAATATCAAATTGAATGAGCAAAAATAAAAAGTCAAAAATGGAAATTGTAAATGGTAGGTCAAATTTTGTTTAGTGTCCTTTTTTTTATTTATTTGACTTTGGGAATGATTGTGAGTTCTGTATCAGAATCGAACGTGAACAGTTTGGGGACTTTTCGATCTGACCATTAAGTACACAACATTCACCAAAGTACAATACTAAATAAATAAGAAATAAAACTGAAACCACAAAAAACAAATAAATAATAAAACGAGAGAATAGGCAAATTCAAATCACTAAGTTTGTTCGATCACTTTGACACACAAAACACCAAATAATTATGCGTGCCGGTATTATGAAACCTATTAGCAATCATGTACATACTCAAAGCTATTTTACACTAGATAAAATGATATTTTGGTTGAGATCAAGTATTTGAGAAAATGTGTAAGATTTTCCATACACGCTAATAGTAATTACTAAAAAATTGTATACTGTTTTTATACTACAACTACTGTACAAAACTTGTCCTTTGCGTACCTGTGCCTGTGGTTGTTGTTGGGGTATCATTGGTTGTTGTTGCGGTATCATTGGTTGTTGTAGAGGTCGTTGTTGTTGCTGTTGTTGTTGTTGTGGGGCATTTTGTAGATTGTTGTTGTTGTATTTTGTTTGACAGACAATACATTTCCAACTCCCTGACGTTCTATCACGAATAATATGGTATGATGGACAGGCAGGAAGCTCCTTCTTAATTATCCTGGTTAGTTCGTCAAAGCTCACTAGATGAACATAGCCACTGTAACAAGAGGCATTCGAACAGTATCCAAGCATAAAACTGTTTGGACAGGCAAGACATGTCGCTGGCTTTTGAAATGATAAAGACAATAATAATTATTATTATTATTCTGAGTGTAAATTTATATAAGTCATCGTGTATATTGTGTAGTATATTCTCTATATATTCTAGGTATTCCACATATTGTGTGTATCCATACTCCATATATATAAAAAAATTATAACGTAATGATTTGGACCACTTGTTCTAATTTGGCTTGTGTTACCCATTATAAACAAACATACCATATAACGTAAAACTGACAAAATTGTTAAACAGTTTATAAATGGATTATGTTTAAATGTAAAATGTAATGAAAAAACATGTATTAATCAATGCTGTTGTTCTGGAATAAAAAACAAGTTTTATTATTAATTAAACATATTGTAATCAAACATTATCATTTACACAATTCAATAAGTATAGTAATTACTAGTATTATTACCCAACTGATTAAAATATCATAATAATTATTATTTATCCAATTCCTAAAAATATTGCCATTATTAACCCAAATTATTATTGTTATTATTATTCGTTACACAATTCAGTTCAGACTTTTATCAACCAACTTATTTTGTTGTTCTTGCATTTGTTTGAAAGACGCTGAAGCTCTGTACATTCTTTCACAACTATTTTCAATGTGTTTACCATGGTCTACAAGTTGGAGAAAATGCACAGGTGATTCCGTAATTACATACAAAATTGCTGGAGAGAAATTCATCAACTCAATGCTTACATCTAATAATGTTTTGAGTTGAGCTTTCTTTACAGGATCAACATCAACCTCAGGTAAGAAAGAAGTCCTGAGACAAAAAATAATTGTTGCAAATTGACTTTGAGCAAATGTTGGAATGCTAATCCAACTCGAATTTACCTTGCTTGTTAATAAATTACTCACTGCATACATATCATCATATTGTTCAACTTGATCCATGTACATCTCAATCTTATCTTTAATATTTTCAATTGTCGAGTCATGTTTTGGTCGAAGGCAAAAATAGTCTGTTACATCATCTGACAATTTACTCTCTAGTTGTGGCAACCCACAAACTTCATGTGTTATAGTT